>SZWC01004514.1:156062-169393 GCA_023375785.1 Penium margaritaceum | reverse complement strand
TACAAAGTGATGCTCAATGTTGATGTGCTTAGTGCGAGAGTGATGCATGCCATCGTGCTCAGCGATTGCCTTCGCACTCTGGTTGTCACAGCGTAGGGAGATGCAATGAATGGGAACACGCAACTGCTGCAACAAGCGGGACAACCACACACTCTCACACGTACCTGCACCCAGTGCCACATACTCTGCCTCACTTGAGCTCCTCGCAACACAACCCTGTTTTCCACTCTTCCAGGAGACTGTAGTCCCCCCGACGAGAAAGATGTAACCAGTGCGGCAGCGAGCATCTGTGTCATGTGCCCAGTCGCTGTCTGTGTAGCCGTCAACGACTACAAAGGGCTGAGCACGGTAGCAGAGTCCTACGCGTGCGGTGGACAACGCGTAGCGGACGACGCGCAGTGCGGCCTCGAGATGCTTCTGCCAAGGCTGCTGCGAGAACTGGGCAAGGAAGTTGACCGCAAAGGCCACATCTGCCCTAGTGGTGGTGGCGAGATACATGAGGGAGCCGACAACACTAAGATAGTCGGTGACATCGACTGGCTCGCCCAGCTGTGCTGTGTCCAACGACTTCAGCAGACGCTGACCTGCTGGAGTCATTCGTGTGGACGCGGTGGGAACGTCTGCGAGCAGGGGAGCGAACCGCTCCCCCAGCGTGCGGATGTACTCGGCCTGGTGCACGTGCAGGGTGCGACGCTGACGATCACGCTCAAGCTCCATCCCCAAAAACACGCGTGTAGGACCTAGGTCCTTCATCTTGTACACAGACTGCAGCAGACCCTTCACTGACTGGACAGCTGCCGGGCTGGGCAAGGCAATGAGCAGGTCATCAACATAGACCAACACTGCAACGAACGGCTCTGAGGGATCGCTCAAGAAGAGCGCTAGATCGACCGTGCTGCGACGGTAGCCTCCCCGCTCGAGAGTCGAGGAGATCTCCATGTTCCAGCATCGCGGAGACTGCTTGAGCCCGTAGAGGGCCTTGCGCAGTCTCCAGACCTTACTTGTGCCATCAGTGAAGCCAGGGGGCTGGATCATGTAGATCTCCTCATCGAGCTTCCCGTGCAGGAAGGCGTTGTTGACATCCATCTGCTCCAGTTCCCAGTCGTGCTGGGCGACGAGACTTGAGTGCTCGAGCCGTGGTGTATCTCCCGATCGGAGCAAAGGTCTCATCAAAGTCAACGCCGGGGATCTGGGAGAATCCCTTTGCTGTGAGACGTGCCTTGTACCGGTCGACAGTTCCATCGGGCTTCAGCTTGCGCCGAAGGACCCATCGGGCGGAGACTGCCTTGCGACCTGCAGGCAGATCCACCAGTTCAAAGACTCCATGATCTTGGAGGGCTGTGAGCTCCTCCTGCATGGCCTTCTCCCAGAGGTCAGCGTCTGCTGCCTCACGAGCCTGCCGGACAGTGGTGGACTCAGGAGGGAGAGCAGGGAGGCCAGGGGCTGCAAAGCATGCGGCGACATAACCAGCGACGGAAGACTCAAGAGCACTGTGAAACTCGTGGGCTACAAGAGCATAGCCAACTTCAGAGTTTGGGTGCACGACACTCACAGATAGGCCCAGTGCGTCAAGGCAGGTGGGGCGCGCTGACGGACCAGCTGTGGAGGGTGTGGCTCTAGAGCGAGTGACTCGCTGAGAGGCAGTGGATGAGCCTGCCGGGAGAGCCTCAGTAGGCGCCCTAGAGGAGGAGGGCTGAGAGGAGGGAAGAGCACGAAGTCTCCCCCCACGAGTATAAGGCTCTGGGCAAGGGGGCCGAGCCTGAGGCTCACCGCCTGCAGTGGTGTCAAGCACCGGAGAAACTGCAGGGCCCGGGGATGAGGTGGAAGTGGAGCGAGCAGTGGACTGTGCGGGAGTGGGTGCCGAGTGTGAGGACTCGGGGATGGCGGTAGACGACAAGGGCACAGGACTGCCGGCTGAGGACCGGGGTGACTCGGACTCCGGGGAGGGGGCTGAGGCCTCTGACCCGGAGGAGACTGAGTCCTCGTCACTGTCCGGAGGAGTGACAACAGGGGACGCTGTCTGAGGAGAAGACGTGAACGCACGGAGATCGGAGGCTGGAAGAGACCCACCCCCCCCAAGCCGACGAAGCGAGGAGAGAGACGACGGAGGTGGGACATGGGACAGGTCACGGGGAAAGACATCCTCAAAGAAGAGAGCGTCACGCGACTCGATGACACGGGAACGGTCGGGGTCCCAGAAACGCCACGCCTTAGACATGGCAGAGACGCCAAGAAACGTGCAGAGGCGCGCACGAGGACTCAGCTTGCCATCACGAGAGTCCTCCGGCAACCAGACAGCAGCCACACAGCCCCAGACACGAGCCAGGCGAAGGTCAGCACGGCGGCCATACCAGCGCTCAAAGGGGGTGATGTGGCGGGGAAGGGGACCGTGGGGAACACGGTTCCATACCCNTGTCCCGAAGCAGACTGTCAATGGCAGCAGTGTGAATGTGACAGAGACGACGATGGAGCAACTGTGCATGTGCAGGAGTGAGGGAACGGGCCACATGAACAAGAGCAGTCGTGGAGGGATGAGGTGCAAACGAGGGTACGCGGAACAGACGGTCACAGCGAGTGCCTCGCAATAAGACACGACCAGTGCTGCGATGCATGACAGAGGCAACACCACGACTGGATGAGAAGTCCATGCCCTGGTCGTCGAGAGTCGTAACAGACAGCAGACTGAGCTCAAGAGCAGGCACATAGAGAACGTCAGGGAGGAAGAGCTCCCCCCCAGGGCCAACGAAGCGGACGACACCGACCCCCTGTACAGGGAGAAGGTGGCCAGAGCCAGTGCGCACAAAGCGAACAGAACCAACAGGACCCAACGACAAAAACACTGAACGACAGGAAGTCATATGGTGGGTGGCTCCTGAATCAAGGATCCAGAAGCCACCCGTCATATGGACAGACGCAGGGTCACGACTCACAGCAGCGATGGCAGAACGTGGAAAGAGACGCTGGCCACAAGCAATAAGGCAACGAGGGAGACTATACGACTGCCAATCCTCAATCCATGGGACATCATCTGGGGGACACCCCTGAACATGACCGGAGGGGGGTCCACGAAGAGACAAGTCAACAGCACACGCAAGGCCCTCCTCGACTGAACGTACACTCTCACCTCCCTGATCACGGAGGTGACGCTGGTGGATGGCGTGAGAGAGCGCAGAGTCCAACTGGCGCTCGTCCTCAGGGGGTCCGGTGATGAGTGCGGTGGAGGTGTGTGGCTGGGGACTAGGAGTGCGGGACGCCCATGGTGGAGGTGAGTAGAAGCCGGAAGGAGGCCCGAAGTAGACAAGACCTCCAAATCCCGGGGGCCAACCCCAGGGTGTAGGTGGAGAAGGTGCAGAGAGGACAGTGCTGTAGGCAGCTGCTGCAGGGGATGGTGAAGACGTGTGCGTGGAGCTACGACTGGACCTCGCGGAGGTGGAGGAGCGGGCAGAGCCTCCACCTGACCCTGAAGAGCGTGCCCAGTGAGCACGCATGGCTGAGGCCAGGCGTGCATCATCTGGTGGTTCAGGGCACTTGGGCGCTGCATGACCAGCTGCGCCACAGTTCCAGCAAGTGACAGTGCTGGAGGAGGAGGAGTGAGATGCTGTGCTATCAGAACCGCGGCCTTTTCCCCCTTTCCCCTGTCCTCCACCGCCAGAGCCACCTCCTCTGCCTTTACCTTTGTTGTCGCCTCCACCACGCCCACTTCCTTGGGAAGCAAGGGAAGTGGTGGTGGTAGTAAAGGTGGAGACGGAGGATAAGCTGGAGGCTGATGAGGTAGAGGAGGAGGGAAGTGCGGTGGTCGCTACTGCAACAGCTGTACGGTGGATGTGTTTGTTCTGCAAGGAGCTCCACCAGTCAGTGAGGCACTGGGAGGTGAACTCCCACAAAGCCCCAATCCCAGGGGGTGCGTCAGCTGGAACAGGCATTGTCGCCAGACGCTCCAACTCTGTGGCCTTCACTTCGCGAAAGATGTCGCTGAGTTCAGGGATGAGACCGTTGACGATAGAGAGGACAGCGGGGAGTTGGCCTGGGGCGGCTTTGCCGAGGTCACGCAGCAGGCGCAGACTGCGAGCCCAGTAGGCGTCAGCAGTCTCGTCAGCACGCATGGAGAGCATGTTAAACTGGACGGTGAGGACGCTCTGTGCCGCGTGACCAGTGATTGTCGTGCGCCGCTTGATCAGGGCATAAGCCCCGACCGGGTCAGCGGGAGTGCGGCGTGCAGTGTCAGCATTGTATGATCCAATCTCATCAGTGAGATCGTCTGGTCCAGCGCAAATGAGGGCTCGGACTGCTCGCGCTGACTCAGAATCAACAGGCACAAAAGGTGGGACAGCAGAGGTGCATGGTAGTATTCCCAGAGTTGTTCTCCTTGCGCCCAGGCACTAAAACGAACCTCCCAAGAGTGAAAGGTGAGACTGGGTGTGAAGTGAGGTGGAGTGGAATCAAAGTCAGCCTTGCGTTGCACTGTTGAGGCAAGCGCTTTGGCTGGAGCAGCGCCAGCAGCTGCGGCGACTGCAAGTGGATCAGAGGTAGATGTGCCAGCGGTAGTGGAAGCGGAAGCGGGAGAAGTGGAAAAAGCGGCAGCAATGCTAGCGGACTGAGTGCTGCGCAGTGTTGGCTGCAGGCGATTCAGAACCAAGTCAGCAATGTGGTCGGCAAATGTCTCTTGATCAGCCTGCTCAGCCTTAAGTTTTTCCTCAGCAGCCCGCTGAGCAATGAGAGCTGCCTGTAATGCAGTGCGCTCACGCTGAAGCTCAGCCTGCAGCGCTGTGTATTGGTCATCGTCAACTGGCATTGTGCCAACGACGTGACGCTTCCGAAAAAATTTCGGCAGAGTTTCCCTTGCCCGAGTGGGCGTAGGAAGTAAAAGATCGGTGTTGAAAGTGCGCTGCAAGGCAACAACCTGAATGCACGAACACGCCAACACAGGGAAGGCAAAGAGTATGGAGGTACAAGAAGGGCAGGCTCACCACGCACTGCGGTGCAGAGAGAACAGTGGTGGCAGTGCTGCAGCAGCTGAGGAGGAAACGGCTGCAACAAAAGACGATGTGGTGACGACGAAGCAGGCTACACCTGTCAGAGCTGCACCTGACAGAGCGACGACGACAGCAGCGATCAAAATCAACAGTTGTAGATGCCGAGTGACTGATGATGATGTGGATGACAGAGAGACTGCCTGTGTTGTGGAGATGTCAGCAGAGCCAACTACATTGGAGAGTGCTGTGGCTGCTGAGGCTGCGGCGGATGCAACTGCGTCTGCTGCTGCAGCAACCTGAGTGGCTATGTTGACCGCAGAGGCCGCCAAGGGTCCCTGGTCAACCGCTGCAGTATATGCGTCAACGGCTCGACCTGTAGCAGTGCTGGCTGGTGCACGTGAGGCACGTGCTGTGGCTGCAAGGGTAGTGGCAACGGCAGCGCTGGACGAAAGGATAGCCAGCAATGCTGAGAGAATGTCAAGGGACGGAATGGGCTCTGCAGCAGATGTGGTTGGGAATGCAGCACGACGCGGAGCGGATGTCTCAGATGCTGCCGCTGTAGCAGGTGGAGTTGCACCACGAGGAACGGATAGGCGGTGTTGCGGTCACGTCCTATGGGAAATGGGTGGTCTTACCAGAGAGTGAAGAGGTCGGTGGCTGTTTGTGGTGCTGTTGCCGAATGGTTCAGCGATGTTGGTGTGTCGTCGTCGGCTGATTGACAGCACGTTGCGTAGTCCCTCGCGTCCGCCCACGCGTAGTGATCAGCGGGATCGTAGTCTTCACCGGGATGATACCCCGGACTGCTGCGATGCACCCTCGACCACACCTCTCTCTCCCCTCTCTCCTCGTAGTATGCAAGCTCCTCGTCAGTGTTTGCACCGTCCTGAGCCACTGTTGACGACGGAGGTGCTGGCTCGATCTCAGGTGGAGACGCCAGTGTACAGATTGATGGGCTGCCTCGGGGCAGCCCGCGGTGGCTGAGAGCACGCTGGGTTCAAGTCTGGCTGCAGGGTTGGGGCTAAGGTCACGGCTGTGAGAGCAGCGGTTGCACAGAGCGGCGGATGCTGCGGCTACCCAGACTGCCACCTCTGCAGGATTGGGACTAAGGTCACGGCTGTGAGAGCAGCAGTTGCACAGAGTGGCGGCTGCTGCGGCGGCCCAGGCTGCTACCTAAGTTGCTTCTCGTGCCAAGCGGCTAAGCGGCTGAGCCCAAGCGGCTGCAAGGCATGACCGCTGCTGCTGTTGCTTGGGTCGCTACGGCCTTATGTTGTGGCGGGTTAGGGTTCCCCGTCCGTCGACGCCAGCAGCTCCCCAGAGTAGCGGCTGCTGCTGCTGTCCAAGCTGTGGTGGTCTAGACCGACACCTACGCTGCTGCTGTTGTTGCTTGGTCCGCCATGGCCCAAGCCTCGGAATCACCAGTCGGTTGATGACAGCGGCTGCCCAGGGTGGCGGCCGCTGCTGATGTCCAAGCTGCCGCGGTCTCGCGCTCAGATCTGTGAGTGTGACATTAGATTGTCACCTACGCTGCTACTGCTGTTGCTTGGTTTGCCATGGCCCAAGCCTCGGAATCACCAGTCGGTTGATGACAGCGGCTGCCCAGAGTGGCGGCCGCTGCTGATGTCCAAGCTGCTGCGATCTCGCTCTCAGATCTGTGAGTGTGACGTTAGACCGTCACTCACGATGTTGCTGCTGTTGCTTGGTCCGCCACGGCCCTATGCCGTGGCTTGAGCGGGGTTGCCCGTCGCTCGATATGAGAAGCTGCTCAGAGTGGCAGCTGTTGCTGCTGCCTAAGCTGCCCAGACCTCGTGCTGAGATGCACGAGTGTTATGCAAGCGGCTGTACAGAATGACCGCCGCTGCTGCTGCTGCTTAGGCTGCCGCTGTCTGGCACTGTGGCTTATGGGGAATCACCAGGCGCTTAGCGCATGAGGTTCATGAGGTCCCAGGACGTCGCGGCGGGAGGGACAGCCCTCCTGCTCTGATACCAGTAGGTAGGCGCAGTTTCTGTGCTAGCAAGGAAGTAGATGAAAAGCAACAGAATACGCCATGGATCGGGGAACGCTCACGACCTAGAAAAATAGAGTCACAGCTAGATTAGCGAGAGTGAGTGTGAGCGAGGTGGTGAGAGCCAGTTGACCGGGCCACCCACGCGAGGCTATCGTCGTGGGGCCCGGACGCCACCCAGGGATCGAACCCGACCCTGGAGCGAACGAGCTCCAGACGGTTTCTCACACTTCGGCACAAGCCGGACGTGTGGTCCCAAGGGATCAGCAACCCGGTTCACCACTCTAGGAACATGCAAGCATGCAATCAACTAACAGGCATGCATTCCCACAAGTTGTATCCCCTTTTCGTATGAGTGCATTACTAATCTAAGGCATGCGACAAGACTGGTGCTGAAGTCACAACTTGGCAGCTTGAGGGAGGCACATCCTCTGTGTTCTTCATGTTGCACCACAGTCTTGCACCATGTAGCCTTAATCCAGATTAATCACCTGCAGTGGTGAGATGTGTGTCTGAATGGAGACAAGAGGGCACTTGCGTGTGTTCGTGACAATAACCAACACGGACGCTATGACATGTCACATGCATGCATCCGGGATGGAACGATGGACATACAATGCAAAAACATGCAAATCGGGCCCACGGCCAGTCCACCGATAGTCATGTGTGCTGCAGAAAAACTGCAGGAGGTCCCGTGTGTTGTGCTTTGTGCCGTTCCTGTACAGTTTACTGTGACCACTCGGCTGTGTCCATACTCGTGCAGATCCCTGAGGCAGGCGGCCCTGGTGACACCGGCGCGACGACAGGCGGTGGACTACCCGCTTGGAGCTGACCGACCACTGTTCCAGAGCCCCAGATGCCACGAAGACTCTTTGTTGTGTCCTCTACGTCTTGCAGGCGTCTTTCGGCGGACTGGCCATGAGGCCCATTTGCATGTTTTTGCATTGTATGCTCACTGTGAGTCGATGGATGCATGCATGTGACCAGTCGTAGCGTCTGTCTTTTGATTCTGCACGTCTAGGTTCAGACGGCGTAGGATTCTGACATGTGTGCGCAGAGTTACGGCCAAAACAATGGTTTGGGCCGGTTTTAGGACAGCTCTTGGACTGCCGCGTGCGACACCCGCCGTGCGCCGCGGCAGGTATTTATGCCTAGGACCTGTCATTTGTCATTTCTCTCTGCATATGTTATATTGAAGCATTCTGACACTGTGTCTTGTGTCTCCTAGCCAAACCCTTGCCGTTGTGTGTACGACCTGTGACTGTCGTCACCGTATGACCAGGCACTGACGCCCGGTCAACGGCTGTGTTGCTAGGAAGCTTCTACGCACTTTGTCATGGTATCAGAGCAGTGAGACAGTTCTCACTGAGCTGCGCAGCAGAGACGCAGAAGAGCAGCAGTAGTGAGAGTCACCACTGCAGCAGAGTTTCTGGGATCTGTTGGAGACGGCCGGTCGCCGTCAACGTACTCAACCCACCACGTGAGATCGCGGCTGTAGAGGCAGCTGCAGCGTCGTGCACCGCCACACAGAGGTGTGTGGCGGCTGCGGTGCGTGCAGCCGCCCTCCCACAGCCGCAGCAGCAGAGCAGCAGCACCAGAGTCGGCGGCAGCAGCAGCGCAACAGCAGCGGCCGCAACAGTAGCTTGGCAGCAGGGGCAGCAGCAGCAGCGCAGCAGCAGCGTCGGCAGCAGCAGCGTAGCAGCGGCAGCGGTGGCAGTGGCACAGCATCAGCAGCGGCAGTCGCGACGGCAGCAGCAGCGCAACATTGGCAGCAACAGCTGCGCACGGCGGCGGCAGCCAGCAGCAACTGCAGCGTGCAGCAGCAGCCGCAGCGCGCAGCAGCAGCAGCAGCAGTGCAGCCGCTGCTGCCACCGCTGCACACGCAGCTACGCAGCTGCTGCGCAGCTGCCGCGGAGCTGCCGCGCGCCACCGCGAAGCGGCTCCACACGCGCGCAGAACCGACAAGAAACAAAAAAAGGAGGGGACGAGCTGACGTCAGCATTGTTGATTGCTGACGTCATGGGGTCGTGCTGACATCAGCAACCACTTGCTGACGTCAGCATTACACAGCCAAATTTTCACCCGGAAAGTCAAAAGTTGCCAGCGTTCTAACTCATCGAGAAACGCAGATGGTTTTGAAATCCGGCAAACTTGACCTGTCGTCCCATAGTGAGCGGCGACATGAGTTCGCCCGACGACAAGGACAAGGGACCAGGTGATCCCTCCTCCTCTTCTTCAGGGGTATTTAGCCATCGTTTGCAGGCCATTGCAGACCTGCGCAGCTAGCAGGAGGAGATGCGTCGTCTGTAGCGAGACCAGACTGACGCGATCCGCACGCTGACTAAGCTTCTGCATGCTCAGTCTACGGCTCCTGAGGGAGCTGCCGGCGTTGCGGCCTCCACCCAGCACTCGGCCCAGGTGCCCGTGACAGGTGCTCCGCCTAATTCACCTCCTGGTGTGGTTTCTCCACCACCTGCGGACCTCCTTGATGACGAGCCATTCATGCCAGGCTTCGAGGATGACTCCCAGGAGCGGAAGATTCGTCTTCTACAAGAGCGCCTCCGTCAGTGCAGATGGGTATCCGACCTCCACCCGTGTCCCCGATACGATCGTCACCTGACTTCCCTGGTGATCACCCCCTTCCAGGAGTTTTCCCCGTCTCTCGCCCTCCTCCGCCTGCGGTTGCTCTCCCCACAGAGCGGCAGCCAAAGGACTTTGAGGCACCACCTCCACGGTACATCAGCGAGGATGGATTTGACTGCTGGGAGATCCTGTTTCAGGTGTCGGCCACTTCTGAGGGAGTGTGGCCTTACTACCACAGCCCATACCAGTCTACAGATCCAGCATAGGTGCTGACAGCAGCCCGGGCCATGCGAAGACTTCTCTATGCCATGCCACGCGAGACTGTCGTCGACTTCCGCCCCTTCCTTGGCGAGGCTGGCACAGGCACCGGAGCTGATCCTCGTGGAGGTTGGGATCTGGCGTTGTCCCTACTGGCCGCAGAGACGCACGCCACGCGTGCATCACACATTCGTGCTTTCCACTCGCTCCGTCAGGGACCAGCGGAGCCTGCGACGGATTACTGGCGACGCGCCATGCGTATTTACACGCGTCTAGGGACTTCAGGGGGCACACAGCTGTGGGCACTTCGGATGATCATGCTCGGAGTTCGCTTGGAGTACACCGACATCTTCACACGGTACAGCGATGCTGCCCTTGAGCCTTTCTCAGCCACCCTGCAGCTGCTCCCTTGGGCGCATCAGCTTTTCCTCCAGGTGACGTCGGCCCGCGAGGCAGCAGTAGCACATCAGGAGACTTCCCTCGCTGCAGCAGTCCTCGCCTCACCACCATCTCCCCTCCTGCAGTCACCCTCATCCACCTCCATCACGACCTCATCTTCCTCCTCCTCTTCGACCCCGTCTACACCCACGCAGACGCAGGGCGTTGCAAAAGCTGCCCAGGGGAAGAAGAAGAATAGGAAGCGCGGATCAGGTCAGCAGCAGCCGTCATCCGGTGGTAGGAGTGGCAATTCCGTGTACTGCTACAACTGTGGAGGTGCCCATCGCTACCAGCCTCTTGACTGGGAGCGCATCACTCGTGGAATTCAGGCTGCCAATGCTGCTCGCACCGCGTCCGGCACGTTGTCCGCACACTCCTCTGGACGCGCGGCGACCACGACTGCAGCTGTTCCTGCATCCTCACTAGCGAGAAGCAGTGATCGAGACCCATGTGACCGCACCATCGCCGAGCTTTGTCATCTTCTGGCGCTTCGCTTTCAGGGAGGTGCGAGTGTGTTGTCATCGTCGAGTGGGTCACAGACTGCTTGTTCGTCCGTCCTCATGACTCGTGATGACACGTGTGGGGGAGCACGGTCCGCATGTGATGATGTTGGGCCTGACTGCACAGACTGGATTCATGAGTCTCACCTTCGTGATGTACATCGTTCCTTCCCAGTGACAGCTCAGCGTCCCTCTGATGCCGAGTGTTCCATTGCTCGTTGTACAGTGACGTCCACCAGCCGTGACTCCGGTGGCACTTGGATCATCGATTCCGGTGCCACCCACCACATGACGTGTCGTCGTAGCGACTTTGTGGCACTTGGTCCTGTCATGACTGTCCGTTCTGTTCGTACAGGCTCTGGTCAGTTCTTGTCGGTCCACGGTGTTGGGGTTGTATGCTTTGATGGTCTGTCTGGCCCCCTGTATCTCTCTGACGTGCTATTTATGCCTGATCTTGAGCTCAGTCTGCTGTCTGTGCATGCCTGCACTCTGATGGGTCTCTCCGTTGAGCATACCGCTGATTCAGCGACTGTGACTGCTCTTGACACCCGTAGCATTGTCCAGCGTGCTTCAGTCGTAGATGATTTGTACCGCATTGTTTGGCCCTCCTTCTCTTGCTCTCCCTCCTCCTCTGGTCACGTTTTTGTCACTGGTGTTCTATCCCCGGAACACCAGAGGTTGCTTCACCAACGTCTGTGTCACGTGGGCTCCGACACTGTGTCGAAGCTCATACGGACACAGCCCGCTCTTGGCCTTGACGTGGCTTCTTTCAAGAAGCCACCCAAGACCGACTGTCTTTTTTGCGCTCAGGGAAAGATGCACTGGTGCACTTACTCTGATTCGCATTCTCGAGCGCTGAGGCTCCTCGAGTTGGTCCACTCGGACCTGCTTGGTCCTCTCCCGGTCGAATCTGTGTCCGAGAGGGGCTGGTATGTTTTGACGCTGACTGATAACTTCACCCGGATGCGGTGGGTCTACAGTCTGCGTCAGAAGAGCGACACCGCCCTTGCGGTTCGGCTCTGGCTCGTGATGGCTGAGCGTCAGTCTCGCCATACGCTACAAACCTTTCACTCGGATCGCGGCGGCGAGTTCCTCGGTGAGATGGACTCCTTCTTTGCTGAGCACGGCATTTTTCACCAGGTCTCCGCTCCTACTACCCCACAGCAGAACGGTGTATCTGAGCACTGGAACCGCACCATGGAGGATGCGGTCTGCGCCATGCGGTCTGAGTGCGGTCTCCCGGAGTCCTTCGCCTTCAAGGGCTTTGCCTACATGACTTGGGTCTGGAACCGCCTCCCGTATGGCCCGCTTCCGGACCATGTTACACCGTACGAGCTCTGGTTTGGCCACCGTGCTGATCTTTGTCTCGCTCGCGTCTGGGGTTCCCTGGCCTTCGTGTGGTACACCGAGGACCAGCAGGGGTCCAAGGTCTTCCCTCGGGGTCGCTTGTGTGCCTTCATCGACATCTCCCCACGGTCGAAGGCCTGGCGCTTTTGGGACCCCACTCGCCGTCGTGTCATTGAGTCCCGTGACGCGCTGTTTTTTAAGTCACTCACGTACTGTGATCTGACTTCGATCATAGCCCTGTCTACAGCTCATGTCCCTTCCTGTGAGGGTCCTCGGTGGATGGGGGAGACTTCTCCGCTAGCGACCATTCCTCGTCAGGCTGATGTGTCCGCTCGAGTCCCCTCTCGGTCTCCAGCACTGGATGATCCGGCTATTTTTGCTGTTGGTCCAGAGATCCCGCCTGTTCAGCCTGTTTCATACCCCACAGGTACCGCTGCTCTCACGCCTCCTCCTGCATCACCACCTGTGTCTACTGGCACCCCTGCTCCGGCGTCTGACACAGCCCAGCCCACTCCTGTCCCTATGTCGGCTGACACTCCTGTCTCAGTGTTCCTTCCAGCCTTGCCCGCTGTCACCCCCAGCTCTGTGTCCCCCACACACGCATCTCCTCGCACGGCATCTCCGGCTGCCTCGTCTCAGCCCTCACCAGCTGTGGTCGTACCTGTCCCTGTGGTAGTACCTGTTCCTGAGTTTGAGGTACGCCCCTCAACCTCCGGTTACTCCCGTGAGCCCGGTGGTCGCCTTCGACCACTGGATTCCGGAGCTCAGCGAGTATCGGGTCCCGGACCCAGGCGTTCCTCTCGCAGCACCGGGAGCGGTGATCCAGGCACAAAGGCCTTAGGCCTGAGTGTCCGCACTGAGCTCTCAGAGGTACACCCAGCGTGCCCCATAGGGCACGACCTGGTCACTCGCGAGTTCCATATCGCATGTGACGCAGCAGCTGATCTAGTGGCCGTCGGGCCTGACACTGAGGCGTGTGTACTTGCCCCGCAGAGTTCCCCCTCTATGGCACCTGACCCGGGCACATTGAGGGAGGCTTTCTCATCGCAGGATGCTGATGCCTGGTGAGCTGCTTGCGAGGATGAGCTTCGCGCTATCCGAGAGCACAGAGTCTACGAGCTGGTCGATCTTCCCCCTGGGAGGAAGGCGATTCAGGTCAAGTGGGTCTTTCGCAAGAAAGTGAAGCCGGATGGCTCACTGGGATGTTACAAGGCCCGCTTGGTCGTCAA
>SZWC01004514.1:132253-156016 GCA_023375785.1 Penium margaritaceum | reverse complement strand
GTGTGTACTTGCCCCGCAGAGTTCCCCCTCTATGGCACCTGACCCGGGCACATTGAGGGAGGCTTTCTCATCGCAGGATGCTGATGCCTGGTGAGCTGCTTGCGAGGATGAGCTTCGCGCTATCCGAGAGCACAGAGTCTACGAGCTGGTCGATCTTCCCCCTGGGAGGAAGGCGATTCAGGTCAAGTGGGTCTTTCGCAAGAAAGTGAAGCCGGATGGCTCACTGGGATGTTACAAGGCCCGCTTGGTCGTCAAGGGGTTCTCTCAGATTGAGGGAGTTGATTACACTGACACCTTTGCCCTTGTCGGCTGCATGACCTCAGCTTGAGCTCTGTTCGGTGTAGTGGCTCAGCATGACTGGGAACTACACCAGATGGATGTCAATAACGTGTTCCTCCATGGCTCTCTGGATGAGGAGATCTACGTGGCTCAGCCACCAGGCTTTGAGGACGGTGACAAGGTCTGGCGCTTGGGCAAGTCCTTGTACAACCTCAAGCAGTCTCCACGGTGTTGGAACCGGGAGATCACTCGCACCTTGACTCGTGCAGGATACGTACAGAGCGAGGCAGACCCCTTGCTCTTCATCCTACCGACACCTGAGTGGTTCATCGCCATCCTGGTCTGTGTTGATGACCTTCTGATTGCGTCTCCGTCCCTGGAGGCCGTGAAGGAGGCCAAGGCTGTCCTACAGACCGCCTACTGGATGAAGGACCTCGGTCCTGCATCGGTGTTTCTTGGTATGGAGATCGTGCGAGATCACAGACATCGGACACTGTTGCTGTATCAGGCCGGATATGCACGAGTCGTGGGGGAGCGCTTTAGCAATCTCCTTGGTGTAGTGCCCACTGCTTCCACACCCCTCACACCTGATGGGCAGGATGCCCTGAAGGTGGATGACCCTACACAGCTAGGGGAGATAGTGGACGTGACCTTGTACCTCCGTCTTATCGGATCTCTGTTGTACCTGGCCACTACCACGCGTCCCGACATCGCGATTGCCGTCAACCTCCTCGCTCAGTTCTCGCAGGCTCCACGTGCAAGAGCTCTTCACGTGGCTGTGCGAGTGGTACGGCACGTGGTCTCCACGCCGTATCTCGGACTCTGCTTTCGTCGGCAGTGTTCGGTGGTCCTTGACGGCTATACTGACAGCGACTGGGCTTGGAGCCCTGACGAGCGCAGTCGCACCGGCTACGTGTTTCTGTTCGGTGGTACCGCTTTGTCCTGGCGAAGCGGGAAGCAGGGTTGCATCGCACGTAGCTCATCGGAGGCAGAGTAAGTGGCTTTGGGGGCAAGGGCTGCTGAGGCAGTTTGGCTGCAGTGCCTGTTTCTTGAGCTTGGGCAGTCAGTACCCGCCATTGTGCTGCATTGCGAAAACCAGAGTGCTCTCGCCATTGCAGAGAACTCTGGTGTTTTTCATGCTCACACAAAGCACATTGCGGTTGAGCATCACTTTGTTCGTGATCTGGTAGAGCGACGCGTGATGTCCATCATGTGGGTTGGCACTGACTTGCAGCGTGCTGATTTCTTGACGAAGGCACTTGCCTGTGGAAAGTTCTTGGTGGCCATTTGTTCTGTTGGGCTTCGCCCCGTGCGTGACAGTGGTTGAGTGTGGGATGTACGTTTGCGTCTCATGTGTCTGTGTCACCCACTATGTGGTTGTACCAGTGCTGCACGTGTATGGACATGCGGACCATCAGGTCATGGGGGAGTGTTGTGCTTTGTGCCGTTCCTGTACAGTTTACTGTGACCACTCGGCCGTGTCCATACTCGTGCAGATCCCTGAGGCAAGCGACCCTGGTGACATCGGCGCGACGACAGGCGGCGGACTACCCGCTTGGAGCTGACCGACCACTGTTCCAGAGCCCCAGATGCCACTAGGACTCTTTGTTGTGTCCTCTACGTCTTGCAGGCGTCTTTCGGCGGACTGGCCATGAGGCCCATTTGCATGGTTTTGCATTGTATGCTCACTCTGAGTCAATGGATGCATGCATGTGGCCAGTCGTAGAGTCTGTCTTTTGATTCTGCACGTCTAGGTTCAGACGGCGTAGGATTCTGACATGTGTGCGCAGAGTTACGGCCAAAACAATGGTTTGGGCCGGTTTTAGGACAGCTCTTGGACTGCCGCGTGCGACACCCGTCGTGCGCCGCGGCAGGTATTTATGCCTAGGACCTGTCATTTGTCATTTCTCTCTGCATATGTTATATTGAAGCATTCTGACACTGTGTCTTGTGTCTCCTAGCCAAACCCTTGCCGTTGTGTGTACGACCTGTGACTGTCGTCACCGTTTGACCAGGCACTGACGCCCGGTCAATGGCTGTGTTGCTAGGAAGCNGCATGTGGCCAGTCGTAGAGTCTGTCTTTTGATTCTGCACGTCTAGGTTCAGACGGCGTAGGATTCTGACATGTGTGCGCAGAGTTACGGCCAAAACAATGGTTTGGGCCGGTTTTAGGACAGCTCTTGGACTGCCGCGTGCGACACCCGTCGTGCGCCGCGGCAGGTATTTATGCCTAGGACCTGTCATTTGTCATTTCTCTCTGCATATGTTATATTGAAGCATTCTGACACTATGTCTTGTGTCTCCTAGCCAAACCTTTGCCGTTGTGTGTACGACCTGTGACTGTCGTCACCGTCTGACCAGGCACTGACGCCCGGTCAATGGTTGTGTTGCTAGGAAGCTTCTACGCAGTTTCTCACCGGGTAGTGTCCAGAGCTCTGAAACGGCCGTCGGTCAGCTCCAAGCTGGTAGTCCACCACCGGATGGCGCACCGGTACCGCCTGGGTTCGCATCAGGGATCTGCACAAGTATGGACACGGCCGAGTGGTCACAATAAACTGTACAGGTTGACAGGAATGTCACAAATCACAACAAAGAGCTCAATGTGGGACCTAGTACGGGCCGCCCGGATGCCACTCGTGGATCGAACTGGACAAAATGGCGAGCATGCCGACGGTGATTTCTCACACGTCGGAATAAACCGGTAATGAGTGTTGTTGTGTGTTGTGCATAGCTTACGGTAACCCCTCGGCTCATGTCCATTCACGTGCAGATCCTTGAGACTGACGACGGTGGCAGAAGACCGGCGGCCGGCGGCGACGGACGCCCAGAAGACTCTCATACTTTTTAGATTTGTGCTATGGGATAGCACATAGACGTGCAACCTATCACGACGTAGACCTTGTCGATGCGGCCATTCTCGTTCAAACGGCTCGCCGTTAAGATGTGTCTGCAGGGAGTTAATGGCCAAAACTGTGTTTTTGCCACTGTTTTGTCCTGCTAGAAAGTAGCGCCCTTGCGCACCGCGTGTGTGTGCACCCACTAGGTCAGAGACACTATTTAGGTTGTCTAGGCCTCAGTTGTTATCTCTCTATGCACAATTCAATGTTTACAGCTTCTGACATTTGTACTTGTGTCCCTAGCCAACCCCTTGCTGTTGTCACCTCCACCTGTGTGTGCTAGTGAGTTAGCTGGCCGGCTTGTACTGCCACACCAGCTATTGCAGTGCTAGGAAGCTGTCTCTCATGGTATCAGTGCTGCGAGCCAGTGCTTGCACAGCTGCGTAGCAGAGGTGCAGCAACCGTAGTAGCAGTGAGCAACTGCAGCCGTTGCCTAGAGTCGCAGCAGCAGCAGTACCCATTGCCTTGGCGGGAGGTTATGGGAGGACCCACCACCATTTCCACCGTTTCCGTAAGAACTCCGCGCACGTTCTGCGGTCGTTCCGCGGACATTCCGCGGCCGTTTTGCGTCCGTCCGACAGCGGAAGTCGCTCCATGCAACATTCGCGGTGTTTCGCAGCGGTGAGGTCTCCGCGGCAGATGTAGCAACTGCGCGGCCGTAACGGAACACGCC
The DNA here is from genome assembly GCA_023375785.1 of Penium margaritaceum. Taxonomy (NCBI): domain Eukaryota; kingdom Viridiplantae; phylum Streptophyta; class Zygnematophyceae; order Desmidiales; family Peniaceae; genus Penium; species Penium margaritaceum. Next base: position 152,167 of record SZWC01004514.1, on the reverse strand, counting down.
GACAGGTGCCGCGGTGGCACGCGGCATTTCCGGAGTGCACCTCCTCGCGTTGACAGTGCCGCGGCAGATCCACGGTGATTCCGCGGATCCGCGACATTCCACCACAGAAAATCCGCGGCGGTTCTGGAACACGCCGGCGGTGATCCACCGAGTTCCGCGGTCGCACGTCCGGAGCAGTTCCGCGGCTGATCCGCGGTCAATAAGTTCCGCAACCACCGCGGAGCAGCCGCGGTAGCTGTTTCGCGATGGTGTTCAGCGGCGATGTTCCGCGGCGGTATTCCGTGGTGGTGTTCCGCGGAAGTGTTCCGCGTGTAGGTTTTTCTGCATCTCTCACTGTACTTTGTTGTGTCCTCCCGGCTTGTGTACATCGGCGTGCAGATGACTGACGACGAGACTTGACGCCGCTAGAGTGTCGCTCGGTGGAGCCGACGCACGTTGAGGCCCACTCACCCATCGCTGGAGCCTCCTCCCTCTGGTGATGCGCTGAGCTCCATCGGCAAGCCTCCTCGGTGGTCGGGCCGCCGGCGGTCACTGCCACTGTAGATGCTGTCTGCATGCACCCAGCGCTATGTGTGGCTGTGGCATTGCATCTGCAGCATCATGCGGTGCCTAGGGTCCATGTCTCCTGCTGTATGGCCATGTTTGGCATTGTTGACTTTCGTAGGCACTACCTGGGTTTGGGCAGCCATAACTCCTTGTTGCTATTTTTCTAGCTGATTCTGACCGCACGACTTCGTTCGCATCGTAAGTATTATGGTATGGTCCAGTTTTCACGCAAAACGGACGACGCCCGGGTTTCGGGATGTCGGGCGTCTGGCAGGGCTCACCGAGAAAACACTGCCTGCTAGAATATAGGTCTAGCACTATTTTTAGATTGGTTGGTTAGATGAGTAACAAGTTCTACACTAGTGGGGGGGGGGAGCTAGAGCTTTGAGGGGTCTCCCATTGTTGCTTATTCTTCATTCCTAATCAGTCACTTTCAGTTTTCAGCTGCTTTCTAGCGCTAACACTGGTGCGCGCGTCCCTGAAAAACAAACCCAGAGCTTCCAGACTCAGACTCTAGAGCANTCGGGCGTCTGGCAGGGCTCACCGAGAAAACACTGCCTGCTAGAATATAGGTCTAGCACTATTTTTAGATTGGTTGGTTAGATGAGTAACAAGTTCTACACTAGTGGGGGGGGGGAGCTAGAGCTTTGAGGGGTCTCCCATTGTTGCTTATTCTTCATTCCTAATCAGTCACTTTCAGTTTTCAGCTGCTTTCTAGCGCTAACACTGGTGCGCGCGTCCCTGAAAAACAAACCCAGAGCTTCCAGACTCAGACTCTAGAGCAGCAGACTGAGGGGGCAGCAGACTCAAGCAACGAGCGTGGAAGCCCGAATGCTGCATCAACAACGCCATGAACCCAACCTGCTGCCCAGGTTTTCAAGCTTGGTATTAGAGCCAAAGCGTAGTAGCAGCATCAGAAGGCTGGCGTACAGGTGCCAGGCAACGCCGTCGGACCCCCGTACGCGCGAGTGCAGGGGAAATGCTGCCGGATTTTATCCGGCAGCATTGACCCGCCTGGTGGTGGCGTCAGACTTTTTCCCACGGCCAACGGGCCAGGGGAAATGCTGCTGAAGTTTTCTGGTAGCGCTCACCCCCACGCGTGACGCGAGGAGGTGAGCGGCAGGCCACGTCCAACACCCGCGGGCGACGACGCACGCTACAACATCATCCAGGTGTAGTGATTGGCTCAAGCACGTAGTAGCAGTAGTCTGCAACATCGGCATCCCCAAGCAACGGCAGCGAGCAGTGGTAGTAGCAGCCAGCAGTAGTTTCATGCAGCAGTAGTAGCAAGCTGAAGCAGCAGCTCAGAGCAGCCTGTAGCAGCAGCAACTCGCAGCAACAGCTCGCAGCAATAGCAGCCCGCAGCAGCAGCAGCCCGCAGCCGTAGCCCGTAGTAGCTACGAAAAGCAGCTGCAGCAAGTAGCAGATGCAGCGGCATCCAGCAGCATCAGCAGGCTGCAACAGTAATAGCAACGAGCCGCACCAGCAGCCAGCTGCAGCAGCGGCTATAGCGAGCAGCTGCTTGCAGCAGCTACTGTTGCTCGCTGCTCGTAGCGAGCAGGTAGCGAGTAGCAGCCCGCTGTTACCAGCAAGCAGCAGCTCGCTGCCAGCAAGCAGCAACCCGCTGCTCGCAGCTAACAGTGGGCAACTGCCCACTGTGACATATGAGAGAAGAGAAAAAAACGCAAGAATAGAAAGTCCCCCACCCCACCAGCTTCGCTACCGCGGCTGCAGCAGTTGCCCTTACTCTGGTATCCGCCAAAACAGCCGTATTAGCCCACAGCAGCAGCAGTTGCTGCTGCAACTGCAGCCGCAGCAGTAGAAGCAGCAGCAGCAGCCACAGCAAGAGCAGTAGCAGCAGGAGTTGCAATAGTAGCAGCAGTAGTAGTTGCAGCAGCAGCAGCACCCAGCATAGCAGTAGTAGTAGCAGCACCAACCGTAGCAGCAGCAGCAACACCAAAAGCAGCAGTAGCAATTGCGGCAGCTACAGTAGTAGCAGCATCAGTAGCTACAGCAGCAGTAGCAACAACAGCTTCAGTAGTGGCCCCAGCAACTGCTAATGCTAATGTCATCACCTTGCTGCTGATGTCATTGTTGACGTCACTGCTGACTTCATCTACTAAAAAAGAAAAACCAAAAAAAGGGGGCAAGGGAAGGGGGAAGTAAACCTAAGGATGGGCAAGACGTCCAAGGCCCTCAGCTGACGTCACTACTGACGTCAACACCACAGGAAAAAAAACAAAACAAATGGGCATCAAACCATGGCAGGCAGCCCCACTGGGGAGGGGTCCTCCTTTGTCGGGGGAACCCCCACCCTCCCTTTCTTGCAGTAGCTGTAGCAGCAGTAGGGACAGTAGCACCAGCAGCAGCAGTAGCAGTAGCAGACGGAGCAGGAGCAGCAAAAGCAACAGAAACAGCAAGAGCAGCCACAGTAGCAGTAGTAGTAGCAGAAGCGGCAACAGTAGTAGCAGAAGTAGTAGCAGCAGCAGTAGGAGCAGCAGCAACAGTAGTAGCAGCGACAATAGCCTTGTGGTGTTGTCGGTGACAACCCTGACCTCCTCGTTGCTCTTTAGGAATAGCTCGCCGCCCTGACGCAACAGCTTGCGGCACTGCAGCCGTCAGTCTCTCAGACTGCCACCAGTGCGTCGCCATTCTTTATCTCTCCAGGGCACGCCAGCCGAGCTGTGTCTACGTCCACGCATTACCTGGCACAGTAGCAGACTCTGCGCCAGTGGCAGACAGTGACCTCCGTCCTTGGCCCCACTCTGGGTACCAACCGTAGACAAAAGGACTTTGAGACCCCGCCGCCGTCGCTTTAGGCCGGCGAGCAGTTTCGGAGCTGGGATCTCAACTTCCGGATGTGGGCACAGGGTGAGGGCCTGTGGGCATACTACACCCTGCCGTATGATGCCATCCTGGCCGACCAGTTATATGACGCTGGTCGTGCCGCCCGTGCTCTAGTCCCTGTCGCCCCTCCGGGTTCCCGCCTCGCCCTCGAGCCCTTCTTAGGCGACTTCACCGCTTGTGCCACACCGGACCCTACAGCCGCGTGGCACGTCCTCACTCGTCCCCATCGCCTGTCCAGCAAGGCTGAGACCAGCCGCTTGTTGCGAGAGCTCAACTCCCTGCACATGGGAGAGACCGAGACGGTCACCTCCTACTGGCAACGAGCGGAGGACGTCCTCCGTCGCCTCGGGACCTCTGCCCACCCCCCCTGGCTGCGCTCCTCACCATCAAACGCGGGGCCACCAAAGCGTACGCGGACGTCTTCGTCCATTACTCTCATGACGTCCTCTCCACCATGGCAACCTAGGGCACCATCATGCCCTGGGCATACGAGCTCTTCCTCCGGATTGATGAAGCTCGTTTGGAGTCCCGTCTCCAGCGCACGGAGGCCTTCGCCTCCCCTGCCGTCACCTCCGTGGCCGTTGCTTTCCCCGTCGCAGCCATGTCATCGTCGTCGGGAAAGAAGAAGCGTTGGAACAAGAAAGACAAGGGTCCACAATAGCAGCAGCAGCGACCATCGACCGGGTCCAGCGGTGGAGCTTCGGTCTGCCACAACTGTGGCCATCCCGGGTACAGGTGGTACACGTGCCCTCTACCAACGGACAAGGCGTGCGTCATCGCCACCATGCGTCGCCAGTAGGAGCACTATCTCTCCTCTGCCTCCGTAGCTGTCGCTGACTCCGACACTTAGGCCTCATCCAACAGCTCCACCACTCCGATGGCTTCTATTTTGAAGCTAGGCTTACATGATCTGGGTCAAGAACCGGATTCCCCACGGTCTCCTTCCCCGCCTGTCCACACCATACCAGCATTGGTACGGTCAGCAAGTCGACCTCCGCCCGGCTCGTGTCCGGGGCTGCGTCTCCATTGTGTGGCTGCCCGTCGCGTAGTAGGGCAGAAAGCTCGCCCCCCGCGGACGTCCCTGTACCTTCCTTGGGGTCTCTCATCAGTCCAAGGCTTGGCGGTTCTAGGATCCCTCCCGGCACTGCATCGTCGAGTTCCGGGATGCCCTCTTCTTCGAGGACCTGTTTCCTCGTGACCTCATTTGCTCCGGCTCGTCCGTGTCTATCCCGTTGCGTGGGGGATTGGTGAGTCCATCCTCCGTCCTGCCGCTTCTGGGTGACACATCTCTAAGTCCCATTGAGCCGGTAGCCCCAGTCGCATCCGCTAGTCCCTCCGAGACCGCAGCCCCAGTCGCGTCCGCTAGTCCCTCCGGGCCGGCAGCCCCAGTCGTGTCCACTGGCCTCTCTGAGCCGGTGGCCCCAATCGCCTCGGCTAGTCCCTCTGGGCCAGCAGCCCCAGTTGCGTCCGATGGTCCCTCCGGGCAGGCAGCCCCAGTCGTGTCCACTAGTCCCTCTGAGCCGGTAGCCCCAGTCGCCTCCGCTGGTCCCTCCGGGCCAGCAGTCCCAGTCGCGTCCGCAGGTCCCTCCGGGCCGGCAGCCCCAGTCGTCTCCACTGGTCCCTCTGAGCCGGCAGCCCTAGTCGCGTCCACTGGTCCCTCCTGGCCAGTAGACCAAGTCGCTTCCGTCGGTCCCTCTCGGCCAGCAGCCCCAGTTGCGTCCGCTAGCCCCTCCGGGCCAGCAGCTCCCGACGCGCCCGCTGGCCCCTCCGGGCCAGCAGCCCAAATTGCATCCACCGTCCCCCCAGGCCAACAACCTTGTCTACCTCCATTGGCCCGTCGGACTCAGTGCCATCACCTGCCTGGCCACGCTACACAAGTGGCCTAGGCGGTAGCCTCCAACCCAGACCGTCGGTGAGCACGCAGACCGTCGCAACGCGCTTTGTGGTGCCTCGACCCCCCGTGGCCCCACGTGTCTCCTTCACTCCCACGGTTGTGAGTGGGGACCTTGGCACCAAGGCCCTCGGCTTGACCACCTCGGCCATCATTGCAGACCTTCACCCGGGCTTCGCAATGGGCTATGCCATGCTTCATCACAAGCATCGGTACACTGTCGTGGCTACACTCGAGCGCATCCCACCTAGGGCTCGAGATGCACACGCTCTCTTAGTGCACTCCACAGCAGGCCCAAAGGACCCAACCACCCTGCGCGAGGCACAAGCCTCTCCAGAGGCCGCACACTGGGATGCTGCCTATGCGGATGAGCTCGCCGCTATTCGACAGCACCATGTGTATAACCTTGTCGACCGTCCTCCAGGTCGGAAGGCCATCGGCGCCAAGTGGGTCTTTCGGCGCAAGTGGAATCCCGATGGGTCCTTGGACAAGTACAAGGCCCGCCTTAAAGCCAAGGGGTTTGCCCAGATTCCCGGGGTTGACTACGACCAGATCTTTGCCTCAGTTTACCGGTTCTCCGCTAGCCGGGTGCTCTTCAGCGTGGTCGCCCAGCATGGGTGGGAGCTGCATCAGATGGATGTGAGCAACGCCTTTCTCCACGGTTCAGTGGAGGGTGAGGAGCTCTACATGGTGCAGCCCCCAGGCTTTGACGATGGCACCGAGAGAGTCTGGCGACTGCGTAAGGCCCTATATGGCTTGAAGCAGTCGCTTCGGTGCTGGAACCAATAAATCAGCAGCACACTTCTTCGTGGCAGACTCGCCTAGACATCGGGTCACTGATGTTCCTCGCGACGACGACGCGCCTAGACATCGCGTTCGCCGTTAACCTCCTAGCCCTGTTTTCTGAGGAACCGCGTCACCTCCACTACGAGGCCACGATCCGAGTACTACGCTATGTCGTCTGGACTCCTGGGCGAGATCTCATGTTCCGCCGTCAGCCGTCTGTTGTTGCGGTGGGCTACACCGACTGTGACTGGGTCGGCAGTCCGGACGAAAAGAGTCGCACTGGCTGGATCCTTTTGATTGGCGGGGTGCATTGCATGCAGTACCGTTGAGGGTGAGTACGTAGCTCTTGGCTCAGGCGCATACGAGAGTGTGTGGTTGCCTCGTCTGTTGTCCGAGTTACGTTAGTCTGTCGCATCCATCACGTTGCATTGTGACAATGAGAGTTCCATGGCCATTGCTGACAATGACGGCGTGCATCACGCATGCACCGAGCACATGAATGTTGAGTATCACTATGTGCATTTGTCATTGCATGACGGCAGCATCAGCATCGTGTGGGTTGAGACAGCACGGCAGTTGGCTGACTTCTTGACCAAGGCGCTAAAGTGCGACTCGTTCATGCAGGCTGTGAGTTCAGTCGGCATGCATCCGTGAGGGACTCTCTCTGTCCCTGCTTGCGTTTCTGCTTGGCCTGGAGGAGTTTGGTCGTTGACTGCGTTTGTGCCCGCACATGTGCACTACACCTGTGAGTCATGGGGGAGTGTTGGTTTTCGTGTATCTCTGATTTTACTCTGTTGTGTCCTCCCGACTTGTGTACATCGGCGTGCAGATGACTAACGGCGAGACTTGACGCTGTTGGAGTGTCGCTCGGTGGAGCCGATGCATGCTGAGGCCCACTCACCCGTCGCTGGAGCCTCCTCCCTCTGGCGATGCGCTCAACCCTTTTGGTAGGCCTCCTTGGTGGTCGGGCCGTCGGCAGTCAATGCCATTGCAGATGCTGTCTGCATTCACCTAGCGCTGTGTCTGGCTGTGGCATTGCATCTGCAGCATCATGCGGTGCCTAGGATCCATGTCTCGTGCTGTATGGCCCTGTTTGGCATCGTTGACTGTCGTAGGCACTGCCTGGGTTTGGGCAGCCATAACTCCTTGTTGTTGTTTTTCTAGCCGAATCTGACTGCACGACTGCGTTCGCATTGTTGGAATTATGGTGTGATATTTTGAGGCAAAACGGATAACGTCCGGGTTTTGGGCTGTCGGGCGTCTGGCAGGGCTCACCGAGAAAACCCTGCCTGCCAGAAAATAGGTCTAGCACTATTTTCTGATTGGCTTGTTAGCCGAGTAACAAGTTCTACACTAGTGGGGGGGGGGCTAGAACTTGGAGGGGTCTTCCATTGTTGCTTATTCTTCATTCCTAATCAGTCACTTTCAGTTTTCAGCTGCTTTCTGGCACTAGCACTGGCGTGCACGTTTCTGAGTAACAAACACAGAGATTCCAGACTTAGACTCCAGAGCAGTAGACTGAGGGGGCGACAGACTTAAGCAACGAGCATGGAAGCCCGCACATTGCATCAACAATACCACTACCCCAACCAGCTGCCTAGGTTCTCAAGCTCCGCGGCGGATCTGTTCTGTGGCGGTGTTCCGCGACACCGCTCCGCGATGGTGTTCCACGACAGTGTTCCACGGCAGTGTTCCGCGGCAGCGTTCCGCGGCGGTTTTCCGCAGGAACATTCCGCGGCAAAAGAAAGTGGGGGAAGCAACCGGTCGTCATGCTGAAGCAAACCCCCGTAAGCGCCGCCACCGACTCAGCTGCCGATGGCAATTCCGTTTGCAGCCAACGTCGAGCTCCGCCATCGTCACCACAACGGCTGTTGCAACAGCAGCAGCATCATCAGTAGCAGCAGTAGCTGCCGTAGCAGCAATAGCAGCAGCAGCAGGTGCAACAGCAACAGCAGTAGATCTCGCCGAGCCCGACAACATTGGCGTGTCAGGTGAGCGCACTGGCTGACCAGCAAGTCGAGAGCTACAATGCTTTGACGAAGAAGATCACTGAGTTGCAGGTTCTGATCAGGGGCCTACTGCTGAGCAGCAGCAGTCGCAGCAGCAGCAGCAGGAGCATCCGTCCTCTAACGCGAGCGAGGATCACCTCGCCCACGGCGGTAATGCTGATAAGGTCACAGAGAACCTCTCCGACTCTGGTGAGGAGGACGAGGAAGAGATGTTACGAGCCCCTCTCATCTGCCTGGAGGCGCGCCGCCAAGCGCGTGAGGCCAATGCCGCCATCTAGGGCACTAGCTCCAGCGCCGACGCTGGCCCGAGTACATCTTGCTGCCCTTTGATCTTTGAGGTGCTGGCTCTGCGGGCCCGTCTAGGTAACGGGGCTACCTCCTCTATGCCCGGCCCCGTTTTGGCTTCAGCCGACGCTTTGCGGACGGTCAAGCCACCCAAGTGGTTCGAGTCGGACCCTCCCGTCTTCCGGACTGGGAACGGCTTCAAGTCCTGGGAACCGTGCTTCCGCATGTGGGCTATGAGCGAGGGAGTCCTTGCCTACTACCTCACTTCATACCAGGCGTCTGACCCCGCCGAGACACAGATGGCGGTCCGTGCCGCTTCCGGCGTGATGAAGGCTGCCCTGGAGTTCACCAAGGACTTCAGTCGGTTCCTTGGTGATTCGCTGACCGGCTCAGGAGCTGACCCTTGCGCTGCGTGGGCACTGGCTGTCACTCTGTTTGAGGGCGCCACCTTGGCTCTGACGTCACAACGCCTCGCCGACTTCAACTCCCTCTGCCAGACTTCTCAGGAGTCTGCACCTGACTACTCGCGCCGGGCGATCCAGCTGTACGAGGAGCTAGGAGACGATGCCCCTGCATGGTACTCCGCCCTCCAGATCATCCTCTACGGCATCCACCCTGACTACGCGCGCGTCTTCAGCAACTGTGACCAGATTCCTTTGCGACATCGCAAGTGACGGGACCCTGCTGCGCTGGGCCACCCTCAACTTCCTGGAGGTCGCCGGCATGGACGCCGTGAACCACGCTCGCTGCACCACCGCTTCAGCCGCAGTCGCTGCCGCATCTCCCTCCCTGCTGTCTATAGCAACAGCGACTCCAGCTCAGGGGAAGAAGGGTCGCAAGTCGTCAAGTGGTGGTTCGAGTGGCGGGACCAGCAGCGGCACCAACACCATCAGTGTCAGCCGCAGTAGCAGCAACGGGAGCGGTAGCAGCGGCGGCGGCAGCAGCAGCAGCGGTGGCAGCAGCGGCTCCGGCAACACGACGGGCCGCCGGCTCATGTGCTTCAATTGCGGGGGTGACCATCACAATCCCGACTGCACTCGCCTGACAGGCTGCCCGTTGGATTGGGCCAAGGTCACCTGTGGATTGCTGCAGGCACATGAGGCGTGCATGCGCCAGACGTCCGGTGTGACCACATGCTTGGCCGCCACTACCGCAGCCGTCCCAGAGGAGTCTGATTTTAGAGCAGGATCCACGGAGGAACCTGCTCTAAAATCAGACGGATGGATCCTCATGACCAGGCACTCGCCGAACACGATAGGACGATTGCCGAGTTGCACCAGCTTCTCGCCCTGCGCTCATCTCAAAGAGGTGCGAGTGAGTTGAATGAGTCGAGGGGTCCTACTGCCTGTGGACTGTCTGTGTCGTTGCGTTATGATGTCTGTGGTGGTCCCCATGCCAAGCCATGTGCGCATGACGGACCTGATGATATGTCTTGGCTGCATGCTGCTCATGTACTCTCCACTGGTCGCCTTGTCGTGTCCCCTGCTGAGCATCCTGCTGCCGCGCCGAGTGCCACATTGCCCCTTGTACGCTTGTCATCAATGCCACCTGGGTCGTTGACTCTGGTGCCACCCATCACATGACGTGCCGTCGTGACGCCTTCATTGTCTTGCATCCTGTCGGCACTGTTTGCTCTGTTTGCACTGTAGCCGGCCATGAGGTCCCTGTCCAGGGTGTTGGGGTTGTGCAGTTTACCAGGCCTGCTGGTCCTGTATACATCTTCGACGTTGTCTTTATCCCTGATCTGCATCTTAGCTTGATGTCTGTCCGCGCTTGCACCAAGATGGGCCTGGATGTCACACACACAGCTGCCAATGCTCGCATCTTTGTGCGCGACACCGAGGAGACCGTCCTCAGTGGGACGGTCATCGATGATCTATATCACATCTCTGGGTCCTCTGTAAGTGTCCCCTCCTTACCTCCGTCTCCCACTACACGTGTCTTTGTCGCTGGTGCTCTATCCCCCGAGCACCACCATCTTCTGCATTGACGCCTCTCTCATGTGCACCCGGGGGCTGTCGACAGGTAGATCTGCACTCAGCCTGCTCTCGGTCTTGTTGCGACGTCCTTTGAGGCGCTGCCCACGACCGACTGCCTGGCCTGTGCTGAAGGCAGAATGCACCGGTCCACCTATCCTGCGTCTGTTTCCAAGGCTCGTCGACCCTTGGAGCTTGTCCACTCTGACCTCATGGGTCCGCTCCCTGTCGAGTTTCAGGAGGACCGCGGTCGCTACGTCTTAATGTTGACTAATGACTTCACGCGCATGCGCTGGGTCTACAGTCTGTGTCAGAAGAGCGATGCCGCCATTGCAGTCCGCATTTGGCTGATCATGGCCGAGCGCTAGTCTCCCCACCGCCTTCAGACCTTTCGCTCGGACCGCGGCGGCGAGTACCTTGGTGACATGGCCCGCTCCTTCACCGACCTTGGTGTATTCCACAACCTTTCCGCTCACGCCACCCCCCAGCAGAACGGTGTCTCAGAGCGCTGGAACCGCACCATGGAGGATGCGGTCCACACCATGCGCGCCGACAGTTCCATGCCTGATGCCTTTGCCTTCGAGGGCATGGCGTACATGACCTGGGTGTGGAAACGCATTCCCCACCGCCCCCTCCCAGGTCACCGCATGCCCTACGAGCTGTGGTACGGGCGTCGCGCGGATCTGCACCTGGCCCGTGTCTGGGGCCCCCTTTCCTGTGTCCGGTTCACACCGGAGCAGCAAGGGAGAAAGCTCTCTCCGCGAGGCCGCATCTTCGCCTTTGTTGGCGTCGCCCCGCGGTCAAAGGCCTGGCGGTTCTGGGACCCTGAGCGACGCCGCAATGTGGAGTCCCGTGACTCTCTCTTCTTCGAGCATCTCGCCTTCCGCAACCTTACCCGCATCCACGCTCCATGTGCTGCTCATGCCCTTAGGTGTGCCAGACCCCGTAGTGTGGGGGAGGCTCCTGGCGCGGTTGGCACAGTACCCTTGGCCAGTACGGTCACTCCGTCGCCGACACACAAGGGGCTGTTCCTAGAGGGTATGCCCACCAGCACTCCCAGCCCTGCCCCATGTGCGGCTTGCTCCTCTGCCCCTGACTCTCGGCCCTCGCCCATGTCCGAGTCTGCGTCCGAGTCTGCCTTCGCGTCTGAGGCTCTACCTGATCCTTCGCCTGCTTCTGCGTTTGAGACTTAACCCTGCGTCCGCCTCTGGTTTTCAGCCGTCCCTGCCTCCGGTCACGGACGTGCCTGCGTCTGCCGTGGGCCCGTCCCCGGCTGTTGAGACCACACTAGCCTCGAGTGGTGCGCCTGCCGTGCAGTCCACACCGGCATGTGAGTTGGTAGAGCCCACAGCTCTTGTCCCGTCAGACCCCTACACACGGGAACCCAACGGACGTCTCCGTCCTCACCCCACGCATAGTGTCATCAGCGGTGACCCAGGCACGAAGGGCCTCGGCCTGAGTGCTCGCGACCTCGCTGAGGTTCATCCTGGCTGTACCACTGGTATGGCACTACTTGCTCATGAGCGCGGTCTTGCTCGTGACGCCCCTGAGTCCATGGTGACGGTCGACCCTCCCTCTGCGGCGTATGCCCTGGCTACACGCACTGCACCCGTGCTGTCTCTTGATCCCACCAGTCTGCCCGAGGCCTTGTCGGCCCCGGACGCTGAGCAGTGGCGCACTGCCTGCCAGGCTGAGCTTGATGCCATCTGAGAGCACAGCGTCTTTGAGCTGGTTGACTTGCCAAAGAACCGCAAGGCCATCAAGGCCAAGTGGGTTCTACGCAAGAAGCTCAAGCCAGAAGGCACTGTGGAGCGCTACAAAGTGCGCCTAACAGCAAAAGGCTTCTCTCAGGTCCCTGGTGTGAACTACACCGAGACCTTTGCCCCTGTTGGCCGGATGATGACCACGCTCACGCTACTGAGCCAGGTGGCACAACACGACTGGGAACTCCATCAGATGGATATCAACAACGCGTTCCTAAACGGGGACCTTGAGGAGGAAATCTACATGGTTCTACCACTTGGCTTTGAGGATGGTACCGGTCGTGTGTACCGATTGCGGAAGGCCTTGTACGACCTGAAACAGTCACCTCGCTGCTGGAATCAGGAGATCACCAGTACACAAAGACGCGTTGGGTACGTTCAGAGTGATGTTGACCCATCCCTTTTCCTCTCACAGTCTCCAGCACCGCTCGCTGCCATCCTCGTCTACGTGGACGATCTTCTCATTGCCTCACCTGACCTCGGAGTAGTGAACGCTGCCAAGACCGTTCTCTCCTTGGCATACAAGATGAAAGATCTTGGTGAGGCCTTTGTCTTCTTGGGGATGGAGATCATACGTGACCGTGTCCGCCGCACACTCCGTGTCCATCAGGGACGCTACGCAGAGACTTTGGGGGAGCACTTTGCCGACCTCCTCGCTGCTGTCTGCACGCCCTCCATGCCTTTGACCCCTGAGGGGCAGGCCGCCCTGAAGGTAGATGACCTAGCTGACCTGGGGGAGCCAGTCGATGTGACCCTGTACCTGTGAGTCATCGGCTCGCTCATGTACTTGGCCACCACGACACATCCCGACATTGCCTTCACTTTCAACCTTCTTGCCCAGTTCTCGTAGGCTCCACGCCAACGAACACTGGAGGTTGCAGTCCATTGTGTGCGCTACATCCTGTCCACCGCACGCTTTGGCCTATGCTTTCGCGAGCAGGTGTCCGTTGTACTCGATGGGTACACTGACAGTGACTGGGCATGGAGTCCCGATGGCAAGAGCCACACTGGCCACATCTTTCTCATTTGAGGCACTGCAGTGTCCTGGCAAAGTGGGTAGCAGGGCTGCATCGCACGCAGCACTGCTGAGGCAGGGTATGTTGCTCTAGGCCCTGGTGCAGTGGAGTGTGTCTGGCTTGTCCGTCTGTTGCGTGAACTGCGTCAGTCCATTCCCCCCGTGGTTCTCCAGTGTGACAACATGAGCGCGGAGGCCATCGCCAAGAACTCAGGTGTATTCCATGCACGTACAAAGCACATCAATTTCGAGCACCACTTCGTGTGATATCTGCTTGATCGTGGTGAGATCCGAGTCATGCACGTGGGCACTGATAGGCAGTGCGCGGATTTTCTGACCAAGGCTGTGGGTCGTTCGAAGTTTCATGCGACCACTTGTTCCGTGGGACTATGTCCCATCCCTATCGCAGGTTGATTCTCATGTGCCACCTTGCGTATGCTGTGCTTGCTGCCTTCAGTGGCTGTGCGTGTCCTGCTCTGTACGACGTTGGTTTCTCCATGTGCATGGATGTGTTTCGCCCTTTGGTCATGGGGGAGTGTTGTTGTGTGTGTCATACACAGCTTACGGTGACCGCTCGGTTCATGTCCGTTCACGTGCAGATCCTTGAGACTGACGACGGTGGTAGAAGACCAGCGGCCGACGGCGACGGACTCCCAGAAGACTCTCGCACTTTTTAGATTAGTGCTGTGGGACAGCACATAGGTGTGCAGCCTATCAGAACGTAAACCTTGTCGATACGGCAATTCTGGTTCAAACCGCTTGCCGTTTTGACGTGTCTACAGGGAGTTATGGCCAAAACTGTGTTTTTGCCACTGTTTTGTCCTGCTAGAAAATAGCACCCTTGCACACCGTGTGTGTGTGCACCCACTAGGTCAGAGACACTATTTAGGTTTTCTAGGCCTAAGTCGTTATCTCTCTCTGCACAATTCAATATTTACAGCTTCTGACACCCATACTTGTGTCCCTAGCCAAACCCTTGCTGTTGTTACCTCGACCTGTGTGTTCTAGTGAGTTAGCTGGCCAGCTTGTACTGCCACACCAGCTACAGCAATGCTAGGAAGCTGTCTCTCACTGAGTATTGATTGTACCTGTTAGATACACAAGTGACCCCTTGACTCTGTCCACTCACACACATCATCACTGCAGGTGACTAAGCAGGCATGAAGCACAGGGTGTATATGTTTCAGCCTATGCATCGTTAGCATCTTGGCCGGGTGGAAGAATGCAGCGGGCTCGTTTGTTCCAAGTCCCACCTGCAAACGTGTTTGTACTCTTCAGGGTGTGATGATTAACTCTCGGACGGAGTAGTGATATACCCATCGTTCCGGTCCATAGATTAGCAGTGTCCAAAGATGAAAACGAAATGACAACGATGCCCATGTTTTTCATACTTGGAGCGAAAACGGTCACGGCTGACATGTTTCTTGTATTTAGCATGTTTGACATGGATTTCGACTTGGAGGTCGAAGTTGAACTTCGCCCGTCATCGCGAGCTCGCAGGAGGGGTTCCGCGGCGAAACCTCCCTGTGAGCTCACGATGACACTACCGACCCCCTATTTTAACTAGGGGGTTTGTCGAGGGCTTGGAGGGGTTTGTGAGATGCGGCGCACGCTGTGATGGAAGGGAATCTGCTGGGCCTCGCTACTGCGGGGCTCGACAGATGCCCGGGCTGAGAAGATGCGCACAAGCTTCCTAGCGACACAGCCGCTAACTGGGCGTCACTGCACGTCACACTGTGACAATAGTCACAGGTCATAGGTCTGGCTAGGAGACACAAGTTAGAGTGACATAATGCTTCAATAGCATTTGAAGAGAGAAATGACAAATGACAGGTCCATGGCATTGTTGGTTTTTTCCGCGTCTCTCATTGTGCTCTGTTGTGTCTCCTTGACTTGTGTACATCAGCGTGCAAATGACTGACGGTGAGACTTGACACTGCTAGAGTGTCGTCCGGTGGAGCCGATGCAACCTGAGGCCTACAAGCAGTTTGCTGTAGCCTCCTCCCTGTGTCAATCTGCTCAGCTCCATTGGCAGGCCTCCTTGGCGGTCGAGCCGCCGGCGGTCACTGCCACTACAGAGGCTATTTGCATACATGCAGCGATGGATCTGACTGTGCTATTGCGTCTGCAATATCATGCTCTGCCTATGGTCCATGTTTCATGTTGCGTGGCACTGTTTGGCACTATGGACCACCGTAGGCACTCCCTGGGTTTGGGCAGTCATAAATCTTCGCTGCTATTTTTCTAGCTGTTTCTGACTGCACGACTGCGTTCGCAGCGTTGGTATCATGGTATGGTCCAGTTTTCAGGCAAAACGGACGACGCCCGGGTTTTGGGCTGGCGCCCGTCTAGCAGGGCTCACCGAGAAAACCCTGCTGGCCAGAAAATAGGTCTAGGACTATTTTCTGATTGGCTGGTTAGTTGAGTAACAAACTCTACAGAGCTGTGGGGGAGCTAGAACCTGTCGTGATTTGTGACGTTCCTGTTGACCTATATATTTCACTGTGACCACTCGACCGTGTCCATACTCGTGGAGATCCCTGATGCAGACCCTGGAGGCACCGGTGAGTCATCTCGTAGCGGACTATCAGCCTGGCGCTGACCGATGACCATTCCAGAGCTCTGGACGCTACCCAGGAACTTCTGCAGCTTTTCTGCAGCACGCAGGAGTTTATCGGTGGACTTGCCGTGGGCCCGATTTGCATGTTTTTGCATTGTATGTCTACCGTTTGATGCCGAATGCATGCATGTGATCAGTCGTAGCGTCTGGCTTTTGATCTTGTACATCTAGGTTCAGACGGCGTAGCGTTCTGATATGTCTGTGCAGGGTTACAACCAAAATAGTGGTTTTGGGCCGGTTTTGAGACTGCTCTTGCACTGCCGTGTGCGACATCCGCCGTGGGACGCGGCAGCTACTTATGCCATGGACCTGCCATTTGCCATTTCTCTCTGTAAATGCTATTGAAGCATTCTGACACTTTGCCTTTGTGTCACCTAGCCAAATCCTTGCCGTTGCGTGCACGACTTGTGACTGTCGTCGCCGTTTGACCAGGCACTGTCGCCTAGCCGGCGTCAATGTCGCGAGGAAGCTTCCACACATCTTCTCATGGTATCAGGGCGGTGAGACAGTTCTCACCAGGCTACGCAGCGGAGATGCAGCAGAACGGCAACAGTGAGAGTCACCGATGCAGCAGGTCCAGAGGGACCTATCGACGACAACATCCGATCGTCGTCAACGTCGCTCACCACACCACTTGAGATTGCATCAGCAGCACGATAGCGGCGCAAAAGCAACAAGAGCAGCAGCAGTGGCAGCAACACAGTAGCAGCGGATGAGCAGTGGCAGTAGCAGTGGCGTCAGCAGTAGCGTGGCAGCACCGCGCGGCGGCGGTAGCAGCTTGCAGCAGCCGTAGCGCACAACCGCAACAGCAGCACGCAGTTGCTGCCACGGCCGTGCACGCAGTCGCCAGGCAGCTGCCCTGCATGCAGCCGTGCGGCTGTTGCTGCAGCTGACATCGCAGCAACAGTAGCAGCTGAGCGGAAGCTGCACAACAGCCTTCGCTCAGCTTCCACGCGGCTGCTGCGGAGCAGCCGCCTGCTCGCGCAGCAACCGTGAAGGTTGTCAAAGAAAAAAAGGGGAAGGCAAGCTGACGTCATCATTTTCCCTTGCTGACATCATCAGGTCATGCTGAAGTCAGCATCTTCCTGATGACGTCAGCACTTGCCTTCGTGAAATGTTTGCTCGGAGGGTCAAAAGTTGCCAGCGTTTCAACTCCTCAAGAAACACTCATGTTTCTGCAATTCGACGACATTGTTGTCACAGCCCACAATGAGCGGCAACATGGCTCCGTCTGGCAAAAAGGGAAAAAGGGTAGTAGATCCCTCTTCTTCCTCCTCAGAGGTCATGAGTCCACGTTCGTAGGCTATTGAGGACCTACGCAGCTAGCAGAACAAGATGCGCCGCCTGCAGAGCTAGATCACCACGACGAAGTGCATTCACCCATGCCTCCTCAGCTACCAACTCTGGTGCTACCTCTCCGCTAGGTGCTACGGGGAAGTTCACCAGGGTTGGATCTTTGATCCATGACTTCAGCAGCATGAGGTTCTCCACTGTGAGGTCTACCAGAGACTGTCTGAAGTCAGTGATGATGTGGCGGCCTAGAGAAAAGAGCCTTTCAGAGGGCGTGCTCGTGGCTGGAACTGCTAGGAGGTCCAGTGCTGCGAGGTGGAATGTCGGGTATTTCTTCTCGTACTTGCGCAAGTACAGAAGGATCTTGCACTTGTGGGGCTTCTTCTCGTCCTTCGCCCAGGTGTCCACCTCCACCTCCAAACTGGAGGGTGCAGCCTGTGATGTGGTTACTATGCTTGGCTCCGCGAACATGTTGGCGCCGGCATCTTCCAGTGCGGCCTCCATGACGTCCGGCTCAGACTGGAGTCTTGAGCTGCGCTGAGGCTGCAAGGTGCTGGCTGTGCCGGGTGTTGTCACTGCTGCAGTAAAAACAGAACTTAGGTTAGTCTCTTGCTTAAACAGAGCAGTCGTCTGAATCATGACTACACAGAATTGTGGATTACCTGATGCTGCAGCTGCTGTACTCGTGGATGCAGCAGCTGCAGAGTCTGGCTGCAGCTGGAGCTGCTGTAGACTGTTGGCACTGCCAGCTGCAACCACTGCTGCGGCAGCCTCCTCTGCAGCTTTGCACAGCTCCACCCGCAAGTGGTACGGCCGAAGCATCTCCACCACCTTCACGTGTAGCTCTGCTGGGCTGGCGATGCCGACCTTAGGATGGACGTTTGCATAAAAACACAGGCAGAACCGAGGGTCGAGGGCGGTTGCCAACACGTGGCGGTCCGTGCACAGCTTCGAGTACTTGTCCAGCTTGGCGATGCTGGACGTCATGCCCTCCTTCAGCTCAACCAGCAGCTGTTCCTTGCAGTCCAGACGGCCAGCTTGTCCTCGGCGCTTGCTCTTCCGCTATGCTGCCATAACTTTGACCACCCAGCTCTGCATCTTGTCGAGGAGGGAAGAGTAGAAGGGAATGACAAGGGAGAGGGTGGGATAGGATGACCCAGAAATGTCATCCGTGAAGCCCTTGTACGGCTTCACGATGACAGTAACGAGCACGTTCAGTTCCCAGTCCTCAAAGGTTGGTTTGAGGTGCGCGCCATCCCTGCCATACAGATCCAGCCACTCATCGAGCACAGAACGCACAGCAATCACGCGCTCACACATGTCCAAAGCACTGTTCCACCTGGTCTCGGTGTCCAGGTGGAGGTCCCGCTGCTTCAACGGCTTGCTGCAACGACTCTTCACGGGTTGGCGTCCGTGTCACGAACACCGCGATGGCCCGGACCTGCTGAATGATGGCCATCACGCGCGGCTGCTTCAACAGGTCACCCACGGCAAGGTTCATCACATGGCCGAGGCACCTGATGTGTCCGGCCTTGTCAAAGCTGTCGTTGTTGGGGACCATGTGGTTGTCCACGAGGGAGTCATTTGTACTCTCGTTGTCCATGGTGAGACAGAACACTCTGTCCCATAGCTCCCACTGCTACAGTGCTGCTTTCAGAAGGTGGAAGAGGTTCTCGGCTGTTGCCCCACCCTTGATGGCCGGGAAGGCAAGGGCGATGGCGCGCACGTTGTAGTCGGTGTCGATCCAGTGCGCCGTCACTCCTAGGTACTTGACGTTGTTGCATGCCTTCCAGCCGTCGTTCGTGAAGGATATGGCTGACTTGACTGCTGCCAGGTGCTTCTTGATGCGCTGACGGAACGCCTTAGCACCGACGCGGATGTTGCGGACGATGGTCATGCGGCCAGGAATGGCTGCTCCGGGGTTGGCGTGCGCAAACGCCTTGGCAAGCCAGAAGCTCTCCATAGACAAAAATGAAAGGTTTTTGTCCACTGCATGCTTCCACATCATGTAGTGAAAGAACTTCTTGTTGAAGATGTAGCCGACCCCCGCCACACCGCGCGCGATTGGGTTTTCTTCAGGAGCTGCTGCTTCTCCGCCATCAGCATCGGCCACCGCACTTCTCGCCTCCTGGAGCTTGTTGGCAGCGACAAGGGCTTTCAACTGCCGCCACTTGTCTCGGTGGATGAGGCGCATGTGCTTCCACAGTGCGCCAGTGGTGCCGTTCTTGGCTGACAGGCTGACAGGTTTGGCTGGGTCCTTCGTGCAGTGGTAGCACATGCCACGCGCAGTTGGACCGAAACCCAATTTTTTGAAGGACCCCCAGATGAGGGAGTTCTCTCCCCGTCGTTTGCGCTTGTCACCGACGGCACACTCGTCTTCCTCTTGCTCGTCATCGTCTTCCTCCTCCTCGAGCAGGTCGTCTTCATCAGCGGGACGGGTGTCGTCGTCTTCGGACATGACGGCTAGTCACAGGAAACGGAGCTGTTGTACGTCGAACAGGAAGACGCAGACTTAGGTGTTGTGCTTCTAAACAGCGTCGTCACGCAACGACGGATGGGTTGCACTGTTGCGGACCACCAACAGTGCAACCCATCCACTGTTGGTTGGGTATCGACGGCTGCCTTTGCCCAAACCATATCAGGCCACGCATGGCCTGATATGGTTGGACAGTCGACACATAAGAAGATATGAGACCAATTAAATGTCAATTCGCCATCTCCAGGCTGGCGACACGACAGGTTTGCGGCCGTTGACACGCATGATGCATGTGCCAGCCACGCGGTCGTGTTGCCATAAACTTTGCCGCTCCAAAATGTGCCGCGCATGCTCAGCTGTTTGAATTCGAATGTGCAAATGAGTGTGCTACGCGGATGACTTGAGCCGGA
>SZWC01004514.1:104920-117613 GCA_023375785.1 Penium margaritaceum | reverse complement strand
AAGCAAGACTGAGCCACACTTGTGCTGTTGCTACCGAGGTTCTTATCTATCTGGGACCCCGCACGGTGTCTCTACGCCGTCGGTCTCATCCCTTTCCTCTTTCTTCCTACTTGGACTCCACGCGGTGCAGCTACGCACCGCGGGTCTCGTCCTCAAACTCACACAACACATCCTCTATTGCTCATCTTCTTCATCCGCGGCTCGTGCACGCGGTCTTCGTGTCCTTCCTTGAATCTTCGTCTCCCGCGGTGCGTCCCCAGTGATTCCTCAGTGATTGATGCGACAGGTTTCATGCCGATTGGCTGTTGCTCTCCTGACCGCCCGCTTGTCTGCTGACCTGCCTGCCCCTGTCTCAGTGACTGCGTGCTTCCCCGCGGCTCGTTCCTTGTTCCCTTCTCACCGCGAATCTCTTCGCCATTGCTTCCCGCCTTCTCTTCAGCACTACGGGGTTCCGCGCCATTCCCACGCTCAACCGCTTCCACGGGAGCCAGCGTTCCATGCGCGGTTCTCATCTCGCCCAAGTTCTAACTCCGCGGATTGGCCCCCTCCGCGGAGCAGCGGCAAGAACATGCATGACACTGATGCCCCCAACCCCCCTTTTTTTAAAGACTCTGTCCCAGAGTCTGTCAGTGTGTTAGGCGCTTGAAGTTCCTGCGCGGCCGGGGATGGTCTTGCTCCTGGCAGGGCCGGCAGTACTTCTCCACTCCTCCCCCTCTTCGTTGGATCCTCGCCGCGCACTTGTCGTGGAAGAAGAGTCTGCATCCATCACACCGCGCCTCCCTAGTGGGCGCCGTCACCTGCTTTTTGCATGAGGAACAATAGGGTGCTCGCTCGGTGCTCGCTCGTACTTTTTGCAGCCGGAGCATCGGTAAATCTTTTTACCCTCCTCACTCCGTCCCACTTCCTCAACACACGAGCCATGAGCAAGCTTTCCGCAATGTTTGCAGCGGTAGACTGTCCCACTCAGCGGCCCCATGCAGTTGTCTCCGTTGCAGAGACGCTGGTTGTCGGACTTCCACTTGCTCTTCCGCTCCTGGTCCCGGAAGCTGCGGCAGGTCCAAATACCCTCCTTGCCTTTTCCCCCGCACCGCTAGTGACACATGACCCCGTACATTCCACATGCTTTCCCGAACTCCGCCATCCCCTTTCTACAGCTTGCGCAGACTGGTGCCAGTGTCGCACTGTCGTATGCAAGCAAGGCCCCTTCCTCCTGGAGTACCTCACCCACGCACTCATGGCATTGCCCCGCCCAGGATGAGTTGCCCGTAACCAGACAGGCCGCATGGGTCAATTTTGTGCATTTAGCACTCGTCGACTGCCCTCGCCGACCGCCTTACAACAGGTGGGACACTGCGCGGCGGGCATCCTTTCCGCCCTCGCCGACCGCCTTACAACAGGTGGGACACTGCGCGGCGGGCGTCCTTTCCGCGGACGGCACTTGCTCCTCATCCTCCGAGTCCACTTCCTCCCCCTCCTCCATCATTCGGGGCGCCTTCCGGGTTCCACGCCGCCTTTCCATTTCCCGGCAGCAACTCACACAAACCTTAGGGCCGCTTCAGACATCTTTCGCACACCTTGCGGAGGCAGCTTTTGCACTCTGCCACAGTGCGGTCCCAGCCGTGCCCACAATGCGTGCACGTCCTGCCCTCCCTCTCCTTCCTGGCCCGCTCCGATTCCGCCTCTTGTCCTCCCT
This sequence comes from Penium margaritaceum, assembly GCA_023375785.1. NCBI lineage: Eukaryota > Viridiplantae > Streptophyta > Zygnematophyceae > Desmidiales > Peniaceae > Penium > Penium margaritaceum. The sequence goes on along the minus strand of SZWC01004514.1, from coordinate 115,920 downwards.
ACTGCCACTGTCTCATGGTGGCTCCTGAGACCACCCGGGGACCCTGCTGTACTCCAGCCTGCCCCTCTTCCTCTTCCTCTTCCTCTTCTTCCTCCTCCGGATCCCATCGTCCGCGCGCTGCTCCTCCTCCCGAGCCCGGACCTGCTCCGTCATCCCCTCCCGTCTCCTTCTCCGCTCTCTCTTCCCGGGCCTCGGTGATGCACTTTTGACAGGTGCGGTTTAGCCCGATGCAGCTTTTCGCGAGCCCCTGGTGTGCCGGTTGACCGCAGACGTGGCAGGCGACCTTCATGAGTATGTCTTCGGGCAGGCTTTCTCCGCACCACACACAGGGGCCCGTATATGTGGCCAGTTCGCGGGGGCTCATGGGTGCGCCTTTCCGCGGACTGGCGGTATGCGTCCTCGGGGTCGTCTCCCCACTATCTGTCAGCTGCTGCCCCAGCTGTACTGGCTGCTTCTGCTGCTCCTGCTGTTGGACCTTCCGCTCTCCCACTTGTCGCTGCAGCCCCGTGCGGATCTCCCCTGTGGAGACTTCTTGTATGTCGGAGCCCTCCGTTTCTTCCTCTGCCAGTGGTGCTTGACTCCATGCCTGTTTTTGCTCTAACACCTGAGCCTCACACTGGGACAGTACCTCCTCCGCTCGCCAACCTGTCGACCCCTTGCGCTCCTCGAGCGGAGGAAGCGCCCCGCCCGTGCCTGGAATGTGCGTCTGCCAGGCCGGCGGAAGGAGGACGAACTCGGTGGCGGGGTAGCTGCGCTCGCTGAACCCCTCTGGTCCTTCCAGCCAAACATGCCGCGCGTCCACGGTGGCCACGCGGTACACTTGCCGCGCCTCCTCTGCTTCACGCGCTGCTCCGGGAAATGGGCGGAGGTAAACCAGATTTCCCTCCCGGATCGGCCCGTGGTTGAGGCGTTGGTTTGCGGCGTCACATCCGTGCCAGGCCGAGACGGAGGTGTGGAGTCGTGCCTTGGCCTTTGACGCATCCGTCTTCCGGCATCGTTCCCTGAACCACTCCTGAACTTCCCGATCCCTGGCTGCCTCCTGCTCCTCTTTCGAGCGACCATTGGGCTGCTCCTCTGGTTCCAGTGGCAGATGCAGCGGTGTTTGCGGCATACCCAGTGCTGCGCGTAGGGGCTGCCCAAAGAGGAGGGCGTGAGGGGAGAATGAGGTGACACGGCTGGGTGCTGTGTTGATGAAGTGCGCGGCCTTTTTCAGATCTTCCACCCAATCACCATTCTCCGCGGTAGCCACCGCCCGTTCTAGGATGTTGTGCAGCCTCTCCACCTGCCCCTGGGACTGGGGCCGATATTGTCCGGAGTGCACGTGCTGCATGCCCCATTCCGCGAGTTCGGCGTGGAACGCCCCCGCAAATTCGGTGCCGTTGTCACTGTGCACCACGCGGCACCCTCCAAACCGGTAGAAAATCTCTTCCCGGATGAAACGAGCTGCTTGGTCGGAGGACTTGTCGGGGACGGCGAGGACCCGGACGTACTTGGTGAAGTGGTCCACCGCTGCTATCCAATTTCATTGACCCTGGACGCGGCGGGGGCGAGGCCCGTGGAAGTCAATGGAGATGCGGTCCAGCGGCTCCCCGATGGGAGAGGGCAAAAAGAGGGGCATATCTCGCGGCGTCACCCTCCGGTTCCGTTCACAGGGGGCGCAATGTTGCACCACCTCCCAGACCAACGCCGCGAGTTCCGGCACGTGCAAGAGCTGGGACTGGCATGCCTTGAGTGCTTGCACGCCGGTGTGGTGGTGGCGATGGTACGCTTCGATCACCGCCTTCTGCAATGTGGGCGGAGGCACCCACAACACCTTCGGCGAGGTCCGCCATAGCCGTCCGCCCTCCCAGGCGTATTGCTCACAGAGGCGGGCAAGGTCGTCCTTCTTCCTTCGGTCAAACACCACCCCCAGCTTTGTTCCCAGTGCCTCATACACCTTCCGCGCTTCCTCCTTCTGCTGCTGCTTGGTGGTGGCGCGGAGCAGGATATGCGCTGTCTGCCAAATGTGCCAATCCTCCATCTCCATTGGTCCTTGTCGCCCCGGCTTCTCCCCCGACTTCTTTTTTGCCTCTTTCTCTTTTGCTGGCAGCCCTCGTGCCCGTCTGTCATCCTGTTCCGCCTTCATCACCTGAAACTGCCTGAGGTTCTCCTTGTCGTAGACGGGAGGTTCACGGTCCCAGCTGTCAGGTGCAGGGAAGAGACGGAGGGCGCCCACCGCACGCAGCTCACCTTCGTCCCACCGGTCCTACAGCCCTACCTTCGGGGGTCCTCCGTGCTGCCTGCTCCGCCCGTCGCGGACCTCGGTTGTCTCCGCCTCTGGTCGCCGTGGTATTGCGGCCTCAGGTAGCCGCAGCAGGCCTGGTCCCTTTGCGATGGGCTGGTCCTCATCATCTTCTTGTGGCAACTCGCTGAGCTCCGAAATCACCACTGCCCCCGCCTCCTTTCTGGCTGCTGCAGCCACACCGCTGGCGCCGGGCCCTGTTCCGCGGGTAGCCGCGGTGCCGGTGTCCCCAAGGATGGGCCAAAGTTGGGCCGGGACCATGTCAACTGGGTAAGGTACGCTGCGGAACACCGTCAGAAGCAGCTCCGTTGCTCGGGCAACGTCCTGCTGTGCCTACGCCAGTTGTGCAGGGTCAACGCTGGGAAGAGTGCCCTGCGGCTGTTGGCGCGGCTTGCTGCATTTAGCCGGAGGCTCGATGGCAGGGCTGCCTTCCACTGCCCGCTTGCCTTCATCTTGCTGACGGGATGTCGGCGTGGTCGCGGTGGAGGACGCTGGTCCCCGGGCGGTCTACCTCTTGAGTGGAGTGGCCACGCGAGTAGCCCCCGTGGCGTGGGATGGGGCGGGCTGCTTGCCGGCGGCCGCCGATGTTCCGACTCTTCTGGCTGCCTCCTGGAGCTTGGCTTGCTTTTTGCGCAAGGTTGCAGATAGAACCGGGCGCGGCTCATCCCTCTGCTCCCCCTTCTTGGCTGTTGCCACTCCTGTCTTGATGCGAGCGTGCCTCCGCGTCTCTTCCGCTCCTTGCTCTGCTGTCGGCTCCGCTGTCGCTTGTCCTACTGCAGTTTGTTCAGCCGTTGCGGCCACCTCCTTCTCCGCTGCCTTCTCCTCTGTTGCCCCTGCGGTCACCCCTTCCGCAGCTGCTTGTCCCTCCGCCATCGTCCCTATCTCCATCACTTCTGCTTCCGTGGTAGCGGCTACTCCCTCTGCTCCGGCGACTGCGGCCGCCTCCGCTTCCGATGTTGCCCGTCTGGCATCTTCCTCACGTTTTTTCACTTCCTCCTGCTCTGCCGTTGCCTTATGTTTCGGAGACTCATGCGTGGTCACTACCATTTGTGTTTCTACCTCAAGCTCTTCCACCACACGATCCACAATTACTTCAGCCTCCTTCCGCCGTTCCTCCTCCGCCTGCTACCATATTGTCTGCAGCTTACTCCGTGTTCGGGAGAGCTCGGGAGAGTCCTGTAGGTAATCCTGAGCCTCTTCCGCTTCCGTGAGGATGCGGTTCTTCTCCTCGCGGCAGATGTCGACAGCCTCCCTGGCCCAATGCTGCAGGGCCTCCTCCTTTATTGGCTGGTCCACCACTTGCAGGGCCTTGCCCAATTCCTCCGCAACCGCGGTCGCAATCCTCTGGCGGATCCCGCCCTCCCAGGTCAGGCGCCAACACTTTTTGATGGCCACATACCAGCCGTCATTCCGTCTTTCCGCTTCCGAGAGGTGTGCAAGATCTTGGGCTGCGTGCCGCGTTCCCCATTTGTCGCCGGCCGCCTGTAGCAAGTAACCCCACCTCCATGCTTTTGCTCCAACCTTCCTACACGGTGCGTCTGCCGTTCCTGCTGGCATCTGGTAGGCATGGTAGATGGTGAGGGCCCGGGCTTACTCCTGGAGCAGGTGCACATAGCGTGCGTGGGATCCTTGTGTTGGTCGCGGCGGACCTGGAGCCACCATTCACGAGCGATGTTCACCACGCGATCTGGTTGCTCCGTGTCAAGGAATTCTGCCACGCTTGCCATGTCATGGACTCGTTGAGAGTTGAGGACGTCGTTGAGTGGCGAAATGAGGCGCTCCGCGCCTGCCGTCTCCAGCAGTTTGTCCTATCGTCCCTGCTGTCCAAGGAGCAGGACAGCTTTTGCTCCGCCTTTTAAAGCCACTTGCCAGTTCTTTTCGAAGAGGGAGCGTGCCACCTCTGCGCGGATTGCCTCCGGGAGTTCTTCATGCAGGTGCGTGATGACACTGCTGATTATATCCAGCAGACGATTAGTTCTGGACTGGTCACCACTGTCGCCCGAGCTTTCTTCCGCCAGGTTGGTACGTGCACCCTCCATAATTCTCCCGGCGCTGATCACAAGTTGCGTGTACCGCGTGCCGGGTTGCCGCACGGGGTCGGTGGAGAGGAGGAGTGCGCAGACGGCGCGGAAGGACCAGGCGGTGGAGGTGCACCCGATGATGCAGCCGCTGCCGCTTGGGAGGTGGCAGGGCCGGATGCAGGGAGTGCGGCCGACAACACCACGGGTGCAGCTGCCTCTATTGCTGGTACAGCTACCGCTGCTGGGGATGCGGGAGAGCCGGATGGTTGGGGAACGCTAGGCGGGGCTGTCACTGCCAATGATGGCGTGGGGCGTCCTGCAGATGTTGTAGCCTGCCCTGTGGTCAGTCGCCGAAGCGGACGTCTCGTGGGACCACCACTCCCCCTGTTCGAAGGCGCGGACTCCGCGCTTGAGGGGCGAGCCATCGCGGAGGTGGTTTTGCGGAGCACTCCCGAGCTGCATGTGACACGGCGGGTGAACTGACTGCCGGCGCCGAGCGAGGCAGAAACCAAGACGGGTGAGATTGAGAGCGGACGAGGTGAAGTAAAAAGTTGAGTGAACGAACGAATGCCGGAGGCCAATGTGAGGCTGAGAATGCCAGCGCCGAGCAATGTATCCGCCTGGCGCGGCGCGAGCCAGACCGCCGCCAAGAGCATGTCATAGGTCCGGGCGTTGCACACCTGGACCGTGTGCGGTGCATGAACGTTGGCAACCTGCATGGGGAGGCCCGGGATTTGGCCGATGGGTGCATCGATGGCACCAGTGGAGATGGAGAAGCGGAGGCGGGTGGGTTTGATAAGATGATAGAGGTTCAGGACGTCTACCATCCATAGTGCGATGGTGGTATGTGTGGCACCGGTGTCCACGATGGCCACGAACTTACGACCGCAGACCCAGACATGGCACCAGGCCACGTGGACGGTGGTGGGCGGCGCTGGTGCGGGGGTAAGCGGGGCCGGGGTCCACGTGCATGCCGCGCGGCGGGCATCTTCCCGGATGCGGGAGTGTGTGGTGACGATGGCGTGGGCCACCATGCGGACGCCCGTGCCGCGGTTTAAGGTGCAGGAGAGGCGAATACCAACAGAAGAGAGAGAAGGGTTGAAGGAGGAGAAAAGGGTCTAGAGACGATCCGCAGAAGCGGGGGAGTGAAGAAGGAAATCCACCAATGGTAGGGGATGACGTGGCTTGAGGAGAGGAGAGGGAGAGGGGGTGGGAGGCAGCGGTGGAGGAGACAGGATGACCGGCATAGCGGGAGTGCGGCGGGTCTGTGGCATGGAGGAGCGAGGGGGAAGATGGGCCACGACTTCTTCCAGCGTCCATCCGCGGATCGTGGGGTTGAAGCGGCGGGCAAGCTGGAGGCCGGATACGGTGGCGGGGAGAGTCGGGAGGGTTTCCGTGGAGCCCATGGATGCGTCGGGCTCCAGCTCTGACAGGAGTTGGTGAACGACCGCAGATTCCTCGTCTGTGAATTCGCGGGCGATGCCCTCCCACTGGGGCTCGGTGTCTGCCGGGAGAGGAGCAGCTGCAGGAGGGGAGTCCGCGGGGATGTTCCGCGGTTCCGCTGGGTATGGCCAGTCTGTGCGGGGAAGGCGGCTGAGAGCATCGGCGTTGCGATTGGCGAGCGCAGGCTGGTACTTGATTTTCATGTTATAGCCCAGTAGAAGGAGAGCCCATTTGGCCAAGATCCCCTCGTGATTCTGGGTCGTGAGAAGCCATTGCAGTGCCTGATGGTCAGTAAGGACGGTGGAGGGCTTGCCGTTCTTGATGTAGTCGCGGAAGTGTTGGAGGGCCCACAGCACAGCCAAGCACTCGCCCTTCACTGGTGGGTAGTTCCGCTCACCGTCAGTGAGCGTGCGACTGGCATACGCAATCACCCGTTGGACGGGTTCCTGGATTGACTGCGACAGCACGGCACCAAGGTTGAAATCAGGGAACTCAAGCATGGGAGCGGTGACGAGTTGATGCTTGATTTCCGCCCAAGCAGCGGCGCACTCCGTTGTCCACTCGAAGGGGATGTCCTGATGAGTCAGCTGCTGCAGTGGGCGGATGATGCATGCGTGATCGCGGACAAATTTGCGGTAGAACGAGACAAAGCCGAGAAAGATCGTGACCTGCCCCGCTGTGGTGGGTTGGCGCCACTCCTGGACGGCCGCGATCTTCTCGTGGTCCGTTTTGATGCCCTCGGCACTCATGACGAAACCCAAAAACTCCATCTCCGCGGCGCCGATGGAACACTTAGCGGCCTTCAGCTTGAGGTTAGCTGCGCGGAGGGCAGCAAAGAAAGCGGTGAGGGAGGAGAAGAGTTCCGTGAAGTTGTGGGCTGCGACCATGATGTCATCGATGTAACAGCTTACGTTGGGAATACCGCAGAGGGTGGAGTCCATGACTCGCTGGAACGTCGCGCTGGCATTGCGGAGGCCAAAAGGCATGCGGGTGAAGGTGTAGAGGTCCTCTGGGGTGATAAAGGTGGTCTTGGCCATGGAGTCCTCGTGCATAGGGACAGCGTGGAAAGCTGCTTTGACATCCAGTTTTACGAACCATCCGCGGCCCTGCTGGCGCTCCTGAATGTCGACAATCAGCGGCATTGGATAGGCGTCTTCCTCCGTTACTCGGTTTAGATCGCGGAAGTCAACACAGAACCGCTTAGACCCATCCGGTTTGCCGACAATGACCAAGTTAGCTCGCCAGGGGCTGACGACAGGGACGATGACCCCCTATGCTTTTAGTTCCGCGAGTCCCTCGTTGATGATTTGTTCTTGGTCAGGGAGGATCCGGCGGACTTTCTGCTTGATGGTGGCAGCTGTGCCGGTGTTGATGACATGGACGGCATTGACCGCCCCAAGGTCTGTTGCGGAGCCGGCGAAGATGTCCGCAAAGGAATCGAGAAGGTCGCGGAAGCTTCTGTGCTGGTGAGAGGCGAGGGTGCAAGATGTGATCCCAGCGGGGAGGCGGAGGTGGGGATGGATCGCGGATGGGGTAGAATTCCTCATCATCGTCCGAGGAGAAGCCCTGACCAAATGCCTGTTCGCTCCGGTGCCACAACCCAAGGAGGTTTGCCCGTATACCTGGTTCCAATTGGTCCGCTGCCAGTTCTCGCCATTCCTCGGCGAGGACCTACTCCGTGTCCAGAATAGCCTCCGCGGGGGTCTGGCCGCACTGGGAGCGGGTGAGTGAATCTTCCTGCGCGGCATCTGAGAGGGAAAAGAGTGCACCGCCGGTCACTAGTACCGTCACCCGGTCGCCCACAGTGATGAGGGCGTACTCTTTAGTGCCAGCAGCGGAGGTGAGCTGCATCACGCCTAGGGAGAACAGCAGGTTGCCTTGGCGCGGAAGGAGGTATTCCATGCCCAGGAGCACGTCATAGGTCCGTGCCTGTGTGATTTGGACATTGACTGGCTCATGGAGGGATCCCACCTGCAGAGGCAGTCCATGCACTTCTCCGTCCCCATAGTCCATCCCTCCTGCCGCATTGCTGAACAGCCGACGTGTAGGGAGGATGCGATCCACCCAGCTGACCAAGCAGAGAACGCAGAGGGCAACCGTGGTATGGATCGCGCGAGTGTCGATGATGGCCAGGAAATTCCGGCCACTTGTCCAGACCACACAGCAGGCAACCTCATAGTGGCAGTCATCAAGGCGGTGTGGTTCCAGAGGCTGTGGCACCCAGCCCCAGTCCACTTCATCCGTGCTCGAGGCTGGTGGTGTCTCCGCGACGATCCGGCGGGTGTTTTGAGTGCCGTGAGGTGAAGTAGTGCATGTGAGGGAAATACCCACAGTTTGAAGACGGTGGTTGGCTTTGGTGAATTCGTCCTTGAGCCGCGGAGCCAATTCGGGATGAATCCGAAGGAAATCGAAGAAGTTCACATGCGCGATGGGTGTGGTGAAGAGCTTTTCCACAGTGTCTGCGGCATCTGCGGCAGCAGGGGGGTAGTAGGGGAAGCAGATGGAGTGGCCGCCGCGATTGGACCGTCCGCTAGCCCAAGGTTTGCGGTGAGGCGCTTTTCAAGGGGACGCGTTGAACGAGCGGCCACGGCATCTTGCAGTCGGGCCTCGACGGCTTCTGCCCTCCGGCGCAGGTCACTCTACAGCTGCGCGGCCTCCTGCATATTCCATCCGCGGAGTCCTATTGTGCGAGCCTGTGTGATGAGTGCCGCTTCCTCCGGGGTCGGGGGTACTTCCGTGGTCTCGTTCTCGGCCATCGGTAGGCCCAATTTTACATTGCGCGTGCCGGCGGTAGGATCCGCAGTTGGTTGGGGATTCGGGAGGAGTCCTTGCCCCGTCTGGGCTTGGCCGGTAGGAGGCGGACGCGGTTGCTGCGGCTGCTGCTGTTGTGACTGCTGCTGTTGTTGACCTGGCCACGTCTGGTTGTAGTATTGGTGCCACTGCTGAACCATACGATCCTGGGACACCGGGTCAGGGCGCGGAGCTGCCTGTCGCTTACGAGGGCAATCCCGAGCAATGTGTTCCAGGCTTTGGCAAGTATAGCAAGCTTTTGGCTTCTGCTGATGCGGAGGCGGGGCGTGTGAGGAAGAGGGTGCAGGGGTCTCGCCGCCCTGGTGTTGTCGGGTGGACCGTTGTCTGGCGGAGATAGCCGTGGCATCCTGCACCGCATCTCGGAGGGAATGGTAGTGGTCCGCGATCATGAGGCTACTGATCTCATCCAAAAGTGTGCGAATGAGGTTTTACAAGAGAACCCACAGCGGCATGCCTTCTCCTTGTGGATTCTTGGCCACGGAGGCCCAGGTCAGGAACTGGTCCAAGAACCTGCGGATGTCCTCATCCTTGCGCATGGCCTCCTTCTCGATCTTTCGCAGGGCTTCTTCCTTTGTCAGATGTTTGAAGCGCTCAATAAGGGCGTTACCAAAGTCCTCAAAAGATGGGAAAGGTGCGCGCACGTTGTACCAATCAGCTGCAGCTCCCTGGAGGTGAAGTTCTGCAGTGGCGAGGCAGAGGTCAGGCGGAATCCGGCCAATGCTAGCGTAGAGAGTAATTTGCTTGAGCCAGACCCAGGGGTCCTCCTCCGGGGCACCCTTAAAGGAGTCCAGCCGCGGAATGTTTGCTGGCTCGGAACGGATGTATTGTAGCTACGGGACGGAGCTGCGGTTAGTCATCAACGCAGTCACAGCAGGTGGCAGGGGGAGGGTCGCAGATGGAGTCGCGGAGTATCCAGTTGGAGGGGTTGGCATCTGAGGCTGCCCCACGGGCATGGGAGGACTTGGCTGCATGGGTGGGGGAAGCATGTACCAAGAAGAAGGCACTGGTGCAGTAGCAGTGTAAGGTGTGGAGAAGAATGCCATCCCAGGGGGCGGGACCTGGGTCCCGTGTGCCGATGGTGCCGTCGCCTGGGGCACCCAGTACGTCTAGCTGGCAGGAATCGCAGCCGCAGAGTAGGGTTGAGCCGCTGGTCCCATGTTGGCAGTCAGGGCCGCCATTGCTCCCGCAGAGTGTTGAGCCACATGTGTCTGCTGTGGTGGCGGGTGCAGGTGGCTCTGCATTATCAATGGTGGCTGTGGCATGAGTGGCGGTGCTTGGGGTGCTCCTCCCGCGGGCACTGTTCCAACCAGCTGCTGGTGGGGAAATTGTTGATGGGCAGTCATGGGTGGCTGCGGCGGCCCGTTGGGCACGAGTACCTGCGGCATCGCCCCCACCTACGTCATGCCCATAGGCTGCTGGTGCCACGTCATCCACAGGGGTGGAGTGGTAGCGGAAGGCTGAATCATGGTGCTCATCTGTGCCATACCCCCAAGCGCGTGCTGCTGATAGGTCAATGGTTGAGTCCCCAACGGTTTAACTGGGGCTCCCTGGTGAGTGATGCCCCCACCATGATTCCCTTGCTGCGGTATCATCGCAGGAGGCTGAGCCGCCACTCCTGCTTGCGGCATGGGCTGCCACGGTTGCTGGGTCGGTAGTCCAGGCGCCGGTAGATGTGGCATCGCTCCTGCTTGCGTCATGTTTGTTCCCGCCTGGGATGGGTACATCTGCTGCTACGGCGATGCGGTATGATGTGGGGGTATTCCTACCAGTGGTATGCTCATGCTCAGCTGGAGAGGAGGCATCTGCTGTGGCCCTGGTCCGGATGCGGAGAACTGCGGCGGCATCCCTGCCTGTCCGACTCCCAGAGGCTGCTGCGGCAAGTGCATTGGCGGCTGTGGCAATCCCGTCGTCTGGGAAGGTGCGGTGGGTTCCACCGCCGTTGCTCCCGCAGGCGGAGAAGGCTGATTCGCTGGCGGCTGATTCACCGGCAACTGCACGGATCCCGGTGTTTGTGAAGGCACCGGCATTCCCAGCTGCCTGTCTCCTGGGTAGAGTGCTGGTGGGATCATCTGCTGCTGCAGCAGTCCAGTCATAGGTGATCCCACTGATGTACCCACCGGGACCGTCCCTGCCAGCTGCTGCGGCAGGTTCGTTACCAGGGGCATCCCAAGCACGGAGGACGGTGATCCAGTCTGCCGCAGGTTCATCGTTGACTGCTGGTCGTCCGCCGTTGGGATCCCGGAGGTCCCTGATTCCTCGGGGTTCTGCAGTAGAGTTTGCGGATGCACTGGCGGAGGTGCGTGCTGCGCCGCTGTACTGCCAGCCACCAGCGGTTGCTGCCCGCCACAACGCCGGTAGACCAATCCGCGATAGGCTTCGAGCCCCCCACCACCGGAGGAGTCCTTCGGTGATGGTGGTGCATCGGAGAACCACTGAGCTCCCAG
>SZWC01004514.1:91798-103737 GCA_023375785.1 Penium margaritaceum | reverse complement strand
CCGTCGGTCTCATCCCTTTCCTCTTTCTTCCTACTTGGACTCCACGCGGTGCAGCTACGCACCGCGGGTCTCGTCCTCAAACTCACACAACACATCCTCTATTGCTCATCTTCTTCATCCGCGGCTCGTGCACGTGGTCTTCGTGTCCTTCCTTGAATCTTCGTCTCCCGCGGTGCGTCCCCAGTGATTCCTCAGTGATTGATGCGACAGGTTTCATGCCGATTGGCTGTTGCTCTCCTGACCGCCCGCTTGTCCGCTGACCTGCCTGCCCCTGTCTCAGTGACTGCGTGCTTCTCCGCGGCTCATTCCTTGTTCCCTTCTCACCGCGAATCTCTTCGCCATTGCTTCCCGCCTTCTCTTCAGCACTACGGGGTTCCGCGCCATTCCCACGCTCAACCGCTTCCGCGGGAGCCAGCGTTCCATGCGCGGTTCTCATCTCGCCCAAGTTCTAACTCCGCGGATTGGCCCCCTCCGCGGAGCAGCGGCAAGAACATGCATGACAGGTATGTCATTCCTGAGTTACGTGGCCTGAGGCTCCGGTCTAGAAAACAGCGCAGACACAATGGCAACTGCCGACCGTCCAAGGGAATTTCACCCAAGGATCAAGATCAACCCCAAGGAATTGATTATGCCTCTGGTGAGACCTAGTTACCCAGGTGCTTTCGCTCAAGGTCTTAGGGGCTCCCGCTCCTTAAGCCTTCTTCTTCCTTGGTGTGAGAGCCCAAAAAATTAAGTCAGCACTCTCACACGAGCAAGATTACAACCACCTTAGCAGTTCATATCAAGCTCAGTCTCAAGCGCACAGCTCAAACAAGAGACATTGAGTGAAGGAGTAGTTGAGACAATGGCAAGTACAAGGCATAAATAGCTGAGGAGTGCCTTTGGCAGCCAATGCGCGCGCACCTCGGCTAAGCCGAAGCACGCGCTCCTGGGCCGATGTCACTCCTTAAATTAAGGAGGCCATCCCCTCAATCAGGGAAGTCATCCCCTGATCCAAGGCACATCTTGCATCTTCCAATCCGACCAATGGATCAGCCCAAAACTTGGATAGCTGACGGTTTGACACCTGCTCTTTCCATCGGTATGGTCAGATTGACAATCTGAATAGCCATCATCAGAAACCCGGGGGACTTATCCTTGAACAAGGACAGTGCATGCCTGGCCTGTTGAACTGGACCCAGGGGACTTGCCCCACATGAGGAGTGCATGCCTCGCCCGTCCACTACTTGCCAATTCTGGAGACTAGTGGCCAAGGGGCATTCAAATAACAACAATCTCTCCCTTGCACCTCTGGCCACTTGTCCTATCTTCAGTCTTCGTCACTTGCACTCTTCATGCCAATACCCTGTTGTCTTGCGACGTGGAGTTCTCGGTCAAGTAGTTTTGTCAGCATGTCTTTCCGGTGGAGCTTGGACGCAATGTGCTCCAGCTCCACTACTCCTTTAGCGACCAGGTCACGACTGAAGTGGTACCAAACTTCGATTTTTGTGTCCTCCGTGTCAAGGTGCCATTTTTGGACATGTCGATGGCAGACTTGTTGTCCACCTTCACCACCGTTGCGGCTGATTGATGTGCTCGTATCTCTTGGAGCAGGCTACGCAGCCACATTGTCTCCTTGCATGCTTCCGCTAAAGTGATGTACTCTGCTTTGGCTGTGGAGAGGGAGACACAGTCCTGCTTGCGGCTCGCCCATGACACGGCTCCTCCATTCAGCACGCACACGTAGCCCGATGTGGACTTGCGGCCGTCGACATTCCCGGCCCAATCTGCATCGGTGTACACCATGAGCCCCAAGGATTCCGACTGTGGCACCCCACCGTACTGGATGCCCAGGTGCCGCGTGCCCTCCAGGTAACCGAAGATCCGCTTCACTGCTTGCCAGTGTTGTGGCCCAGGGTTGGCCACATACCTGCTCACCTGCCCCACAGCGTGGTAGATGTCGGGGCGAGTCGCGACCATCGCGTACATTAGACTTCCCACGGCAGACTGATATGGCACGCCTGCCATGTTGGTCTGCTCTGCTTTGTTGGTAGGAGCAGCAGCTAAGGTTAGGATGCAATCTACTGCCATGGGGGTGAGGACGGGTTTGCAGTCCTCCATGTCGTACTGCTTGAGGATGTGGATAATGTATTTGGTCTGGCTGAGCTTGACGGTGCCGGCTGAGCGATCCCGCGTGACACTGATGCCTAGGTAGTACTCAAGAGGTCCTAGGTCTTTCATTTGGAACCGGCTGCTCAGCTGCATCTTGATGTTCTACAGCAGCTTTGTCCATGATGCGCAGATGATGAGGTCATTGATGTAAAGAGCCACCAGGATGAGGCCATCCTCGTCCTCTTGTACGTACATATTGAAGTCGTTCTTGCAGTGACCATACCCGGACCCCTCCATGAAGGCGTCCATCTCCTGGTACCAGCACATCGGGGCCTGTTTCAGCCCATAAAATGACTTGACGAGCTTGAAAACTTTTTTGGGTGGTACATCCACCTCCTCAGGCACCTCCATCAGGACCTCTTTGTCAAGCTTTCCATAGAGAAAGGAAGTCTTGTCGTCCATCGGTGAACCTCTAAGTTCTTGGCCGCTGCTGTCGCGTGGAGAGACCGGATCGTTGCAAAGGTAACAACGGGCGCGTACGTCTCGTCGTACTCGCTCCCCGGCCGTTGCGCAAAACCCTTGGCCACCAGCCGCGCCTTGTGGTGGTCGATGGTCCCATCCTACTTCAGCTTCTTGACCATGACCCACTTGCACCCTACAATGTGGGCACCAGTGGGCCGGTCCACCAGCTTCCATGTCTTGTTCTCCTTGTGCGACAGATAACCACGAGCTGCACCATACTACTTGTTGTTGCGACAGTTGTTGCTGCTGCTCTTGCTGCTGCTGCTCTTGCTGCTCCGGTTCTCTTACCACATACTCTCCCTTGGTGGAAGATTCCTCATCCTTAGAGGAGGAGGAATCTGACTCAATGTCAGAGTCCTCTGTTGCGGCTCTCCCTGAAGCTACCGCTCCTCTTGCCTCTATTGCCATGCTGCTGCTCCATCTCTGTGGTGCCTCATCACCTGTCTCCAGTAGAACCAGCCATTCACCGGGCTTGGACACTGGCTCGTCCTTGAACTGCTGCTCTGCTCCTACTACAGCCTTGTTGAATTCCACGTCCTTACTGTGAGTCACTTTGTTGCCTTGTAGATCCAAGAGCCTGTAAGAGCGTTGGGCACTGTCGTACCCCAAGAGCAGGCATTTCATAGCTTGTGGATCCAGCTTACTGGCACCCTCCCTTGTCAGCTTCTTGGCGTAGGCCTGGCAGCCAAAAACTTGCAAATGCGAGACATTTGGCTTCTTGCCCGACCATGCCTATTGTGGGGTCATTGGCGGCAGCTTCTTTTTCCCCTTTCTTCGAAGGGCTGATGCAGGTGTGAGGTTGATGATGTACGCCGCTGTCCTAGTAGCCTCGGTCCACAACCTTCCTGGCAGCTTTGCTTCAGACGGCATCGTTCGTACCATCCCGAGGATGCTTTGGTTGAGCTGTTCAGCGACACCTTTGCAGTCGGGCGACTCAGGTACCGTACTCTCTTGCCGTATCTCCTGCTCCGCTAGCAAGCCCTCACAGGCCTTGTACTCCCCGCCGTTATCACAACGAAGGGCCTTGACCTTCTTACCGGTCTGCCGCTCAACCATTGCGACAAAGTGTTACAGATGGTCCTTTACCTCACTCTTCTTATTCATGAAGTACGTCCAGATTTTTCTCGTTTTGTCATCGGTGAAGGTGAGGAAATACCTGCTGCCTCCGACTGAGACTATCCGCATCGGCCCGCACACGTTTGTGTGGACCAACTCGAGAGGTTCACTCGCCAGATTTCCGTGCTTGTTCCCCTTGCGCCCTTTTCTCTTAGCATTGCCCATGACGCAGGCCTCACATACGTTCTTCCCCTTCCCCACACCCTCTCCCTTCCCCAAGGCCAAGCCCCGCACCAGCTTGTGCTTGCCCATTGTCTCCAACGTGGACTGGGCCGCATGGGCCAAGTGCCTGTGCCAAAGGTCTTGGCCACAATTCGGTTCTGATGTCGTGGCAGTCTCAGCAACTGCTTCGGGTTGGGTGGGTGCAGCAGCTTCCACTGCTTTTGTTAAATCTGCTGCTGTTGATGGGCGGCTGCTTTTTGCCTCTACCACCTGACTGCCCATGGCAATCATGGCTGTCCCAGCTTCGGCAGCACCCTCCACCTTGGTTTGGAGGATGTAGAGGCCGTCCACGAGTGGAACCTCGGCCACCACACTCTTTCCGGCGTACTATATTTTCACTGCCGACGTGGGAATGATGATGGCCCTGTTCTTGTTGAAGATGACAGTCATGTTTTGGTCAGCAATCTTGCCGACGGAGAGTAGGTTGACAACGAAGATGGACAGATAGACTACCTCGGTGAACTTGAGCTCCTCCTCTTGGCCATTCACCTTGATGGTGACCAGCTTGTCACCCACCCCTTCAGTTGGTTCCACCCTCCCATGAGCAAAACGGAAGTTGAGGTGGCAGGGGCCCATGGAGATGAACCCTTGTTTTTCGTTGGTGGAATGGTGATTTGTGCCAGTGTCAAGTGCAAAGGCCCCGAGCTTAAGGAGTGCATTTCCAGCGCCACTTATGCCATGTGCCATCAGTACGGTGGACTGCTTCCCACCCTTGCCTCCCTCGTCACCCTTCTCTCCCTCTCCCTTGACCCCTTCCTTCTTAGGAGTAGGGCACTCGCGTGCCCAGTGCCTTGCAGTGCCACAGTTGTGGCAGTTGCCAGACCATCGCTTGCCCTTCCCCTTGCCGCGTACCCCCTGCTGCTGCCCTGAGTTGCTAGTGCCACTGCTGCCTTTTTCATCCTTAGCATAGGCTGTAATGTTGGCCTTGCTATGGCTATGCCACATAGACTCATTGTGGATGTACTTCGAGATGTTGGAGTACTTCACGTGGTCCTCTGGCCAGCCACCAATCACATGTTGACATGGTGTGCCCTTTTCCATGAGTGCCGTTGAGTGTACTCCCTGGTTTGACCACTGAGGAGTGGTGGAACACCGAATCTAACTTTAGATTTGGATTTCTTGGATTTTTCCATGCTGGATCGAGCTTTGAATCGCTTGATTTGAGTGATTATTCAGAAAGTTAGCCTAGCCAGAAAATCGGGTGTTGGGCGGGTGGAATCTGGTACCCGCCATGGGTGGCGGGATAATCCACCGCCAGTGATCTGATTCCGTTCCTAATGGGCTCCAAATGTACCAGGGGCATAAATGAAGTAACCATAAGGACCTCCTTGACCAGGATGAACTTCTCCTTGACTTCTAGGCGAGGAAAGACGCTTCGACAGGTCATCGTCGAAGCGCCTCCCGTTGCCTAGAGTGCAAGGCCAGGTGGGCGGCTCCGCTAAGGGTTACTTCGACGGCCGTAGTAGGGGTTCTACTGCTCCGTTTTGGGCGTGCTTGTATGCGTTCGAAAGCTTAGATCACAGGCTATAAGGATCTGATGTAATCTCACTATGCTAAGTAACAAAAACGTGTTTTGATTCAGTTAAACTAAATGCGACGTGTTCTGCTCACTCTTGCCTGTGATCTTTGTGTTCCACACTCTTCACCATTGGTGTCTATTGGCCCCCAAACCTTGGTAGCATGAACAAGTGAGAGCTAGGCATCCTTGAGGGTGCCTCCACACCCACTAGAGCCAACAAAGGGTTATGGACCCATGTGCCTAGAAGGACCCTAGCTCTACAAGTTTCACGCTACCGCCGAGCAACATGGCAACGACCGAGCAAGAGAGCATCAGCGCCGTCTCCAAGTTTGATGGGAACGGCATCCCCTTGTGGAGGTGGCAATTTGAGTTCTACCTCGATGACAAGGGCCTGCTTGAGTCGGTCAATGGTAAAGAGACTGCCCCTCCAGATACCACGACGCCGGAGGAAGTGGAGAAGGACAAGAAGCGTAACAAGAAGGCGCTTGCAATGTTGGTGTTAGCGCTGGTTCCACCACGGTGCGCACTGATTCAAGGATGCATGGAGGCTGCGGAAGCCTGGAAGAGGCTCTGTACCATCTACCATTCCACCAACCTTGCTAACCAGCTCTTCGTCTTCAAGAGGCTCTTCAACCTCCGGGCCAACGAAGGCGATGACATCATGGAGATCCTGTAGCAGATTGAGTCCCTCACTGTAGAGTGCGTAGCCACCAGATGGAAGGTTAACCCTCAGCTGCAAGCCATGATCCTCCTTCTGGCCTTGCCGAACAGTTGGAGTCCCATGATTACCGTCGTAGGCGGCTGGTCCGCCGATGAGCTGAGTTACCCGAAGGTGGCTGAGTACGTCCGCAACGAATGGATGCGGCATGGTGGAAGAGAGAGTGGGGCAACATCAAGTTCTGCCTATGCCGTCTGCCCTCAAGGTGGAGGGGGAGGCAAGAAGGGGAAGTGTGCCAAGCAGGGCACCAAGAAAGGTGAAAACAAGGGGGAGTACTACAACTGTGGCAAACAGGGCCACTATGCACGCAACTGCCCCAACAGGAAGTCGGACCAACCAGGGAAGGTTGGAAAGAAGGACGATCTCGCAATGATGGCGAAGGATTCCGCCAACTTGACAGATCCAGGAGTCTCCGTGATTGACACCGGATCAGGCCGCCACACACAATGCAACTGGGCGACATTTGTCACCTATAGCGCCTCAGAGCGGCGCATGATAGTGGCCAACGGCAAAACGGAGTTGGCTGCCGGTGAAGGCAACGTACGCATTGAGATGGATGTGGACGGGGAGCCTGTCACGAGCACAATTCATGACATGCTCCACACGCCCAACTTTGGGACAAATCTGCTGTCAGTGAGCCGCCTCACCGACAAGGGGCTCTAGGTGCTCTTCAACAAGGAGGCCATCATCCGCAAGGAGAGGAACGGCCAGGTGATTGCACGCGGAAAGCGAGAGGATGACTTGTACCTGCTCCGTGCAAAAATCCTTGGCAGCCGGGCAGGGCCTGACGTTGCCCACCTTGCAAAGAAGGACGATGGAGACCTGGACCTGCGGCACCGCCGCCTGTGCCACATTGCTCCCTCAACTGTGAGGGACATGGCAAAGAAGGAAGTAGTGCGGGGTCTTGAGGTCAAGAGCCTTGATGCAGCCAAGAATGCCGTGTGTGAGCGGTGCGTGGTCGGCAAGGCGACACGGCAGCCGTTTGATGTCAACGGGACTCGTGCATCGGCGAAGCTGGAGGTGGTCCACACTGATGTGTGCGGACCATTCGAGATCTCCATCGGGGGCGCTTGGTACTTCATGACCTTCATCGATGATCACAACCGCAAGCTCTACCTCTACATCATCAAGAGGAAGAGTGATGTCCTGACATGTATGCAGGAGTTTGTGGCGGCAATGGAGCGGCAAACAGGGTTTAAGGTGAAGGCATTCCGGAGCGGCAATGGTGGCGAGTACGAGGGCTGATCGGCATGAATGAAGAGCAAGGGGATTGCGTGGCAGAAAACTACGCCACACTCTCCACAGCAGAACGGTGTCACCGAGAGGGCAAACCGCACCATCCTCAACATGGTCTGGTCCATGTTGAGCGATGCCGGCCTCGTGCAGTGGTACTGGGGCGAGGCGGCACGGACAGCGACGTACATCATGAACCTGATACCTACAAATCCGCTAAAAAACGCGGAGTCCAAGGTGTGGAAGACGCCACAAGAAGTGTGGAGCAGAAGGAAGCCAACTGTGGCACACCTCCACACATTTGGTTTTGTTGCACATGTTGTTGTGCAGGCACGGGAGGGGCGGGGCAAGCTGGACCCGCGAACTCACCGGTGCATCTTTGTCGGGTATGAGAGCGGGAGCAAGGCGTACTGGCTCTTTGACCCGCGGAGGCAGCAAATCGTGAAGAGTCACAACGTCACGTTCGACGAGGACAGCCGTTGGACAGACAAGGACGTGGGTCTCTCCAAGCGTGGGGAGTGGCTGCCACTCCTCAAAGGGGAGACGCCGGAGGACGCAAAAGAGGGTGACGTCCGACCGGCTCCAACCGGCGGAAACCATCCGGGGGATGGGGGAGCGGCTGATTTTCATTCAGCCAAGTCAGACAATGAGTCCGAAGCGCCGGCACCAATGGAGCTAAACGAGGACGCGGGGAGTGAGCCCTTATCTCCACGGTCCCCAAGAGAGGGGGAGCAGGCCAGCGGTGCAATTGGCGCCGCGAGAGGGTAACAGCAGCAGCAGCAACCTCAACAGCAGTAGCCCCGGAGAAGCGGACACGCAAGGAAGACGGCAAAACAGTACGATGCCGCGGAGGGCATCTGGACTGGGTTCGCTCGGGCATTTTTTGTGCAAGAGGAGCCCGAGACCGTCAAGGAGGCGTTGCAGCGGAAGGATGGAGCTGAGTGGGAGGGAGCTATAAAATCTGAGCTCTCCTCCCACGAAGAGAACGGCAGTTGGCAGCTGGTTGACAAGCCGGAGGGCGTGAAAATCATCGGCTCCAAGTGGATCTTCAAGAAGAGGCTCACCAAGGAGGGGAAGGTGGAGTGGTACAAGGCGCGGCTAGTGGCTAAGGGGTACGCCCAACAGAAGGGTGAAAACTATGAAGAAACCTTCACACTGGTGACAAAGTTTGCCTCCATCTGCTCCATCCTCACGGTGGCGGCGGCGCGGGACTACGAGGTTCACCAAATGGACATGAAAACCGCGTTCCTCAACAGCGACCTGGACAAGGAGGTCCTCATGGAGGTGCCGGAGGGGGTGGACGCGCCACCGAGAAAGGTGTGCCGGCTTCACAAGGCGCTCTACGGACTGAAGCAAGCGCCACTCATGTGGTACCAGAAAATGGACGGCTTCATGGTCGAGCTTGGCTTCAAGCGCTGCAAAGCGGATCAGAGCGTGTGCGTGCGGAAGCAGCTGGGGTTGCACCAGATTGTGGTCCTTTCCGTGGATGACCTTATCCTCGTGTCATCGGACATGGGGGAGTTGGTGAACCTGAAGCACTAGCTGGACGGTCGGTTCAAAATGACTGACATGGGCGAGCTCGAGTACTACCTTGGCATCGCCATCAAGAGAGACCGTAAGGCACACACGCTGGAGATGGGGTAGACAAAGCATGTGCAAGAGGTACTCCGTCACTACAACATGGAGGAGTACAACCCCATCGGCACACCCATGACCACCTCATGCGAGTTGAGCATGAGCATGGCCCCTAGCACGGACGAGGAGAAGGAGGAGATGGCAGGTGCGTCATACCAGTCCGCGGTGGGGAGCATCATGTACGCCATGGTGGCAACGCGGCCCGACCTGGCCTTTGCGAAGGGCCAAGTGTGCCGCTGCATTGCTGATCCTGGGCTGCTGCATTGGCAAGTGGTGAAGCGGATCCTCCACTATCTCAAGGCGACAAAACAGTCGCGGCTCGTGTTTGGAGGGGGAGCGCATGAAGACTCCCTCGAGTTGGTCGGCTACTCGGATGCCGACTGGGCTGGTGATGTGGATGACAGAAAATCAACATCGGGATACGTATTTGTGCTTGGTGGTGCAGCAGTTTCATTGGCAAGTAGGAAGCAGGACTGGGTGGCGCTGTCCAGCACCAAAACGGAGTACATTGTGTTTGCGGAAGCCGCAAAGGAGGCGGTGTGGCTACGGCAGCTGCTAAAGGATATCAGGGTGCCACAAGAGAAGCCAAAGGTACTCAATGTGGACAACATGAGTGCCATCAGCCTCACCCAGAAGCCAATGCTGCACAGGAGGACCAAGCACAACGAGATCCGTCATCACTACGCGCGGGACTTGGTGGCGAAGGGAGATGAGGCTATTGTGCATTATGGCACTAAGCGCATGCTTGCCGATGCCATGACCAAGGCACAGCCCAAGGACAGGCACCACATGAGCTGCATGGAGCTTGGTCTGCGCTGTGAAGTTTAAAATGCTACAGATTCCAAGGACAGGGCATCAAGGATGCGGTGCAAGGGGGAGATTGTTGACATGGTGTAGCCCTTGCCATGAGTGCCATTGAGTGTCCTCCCTGGTTCAACCACTGAGAATTGGTCAAGCACCTGATCTGACTTTAGATTTGGATTCCTTGGATTTTTCCACGCAGGATTGAGCTTTGAATCGCTCGATTAGAGTGAGCATTCAGAAAGTTAGCCTAGCCCAAAAATCAGGTGTTGGACGGGTGGAATCTGGTACCCGCCATGGATGGCGGGATAATCCACCGCCAGTGATCCGATTTCATTCCTAATGCGCTCCAAATGCACCAGGGGCATAAAGGAGGTAACCATAAGGACATCCTTGACCAGGATGAACTTCTCCTTGACTTCTGGGCGAGGAAAGACACTTCGACGGGTCATCGTCGAAGCGCCTCTCATTGCCTAGAGTGCAAGGCCAGGTGGGCGGCTCCACCAAGGGTTACTTCAACGGCCGTAGTAGGGGCTCTATTGCTCCGTTTTGTGCGTGCTTGGATGTGTTGGAAAGCTTAGATCATAGGCTATAAGGATCTGATGTAATCTCATCATGCTAACCAACAAAAACGCATTTTGATTCAGTTCTATTGAATTCGATATGTTCTGCCCACTCTTGCCTGTGATCCTTGTGCTCCACACTCTTCACCATTGGTATCCATTGGCCCCCGAAACCTTGGTAGCATGAACCAATGAGAGCTAAGCATCCTTGAAGTTGCCTCCACACCCACTAGAGTCGACATCACAGTGATCATGGGGCCCCAGCTTGGTGGAAGACTCATGAGGAGAATCATCCCCTGCATGTCGGTTTCAAGGCTCTAGCCCACGTTGCTGGCTTGCTAAAGGAGAGTCTCAAACTGCTGCAAGAATTTTAGGACATCCTCGCCCTCAGTCAGCTGCATCCTCAACAAATTTTGGAGGATGAACAAAAGGTTGGCGCGGGATTCACTCTGGTAGATCTTGCAGAGTTTCTTGTATGCCTCAGCTACGTTTGTGAGGCCGGAGATATGAGAGAGCAGATGCTCCTGCAGTGCTGAGACCAGAATGGCCATGCATTTCTTGTTGGCCCACTTCCAAACTGCCAGCTCCTCTGGTTGGGATGAAAGTGGCTGGACAGCCTCCCCTGTGAAGTAGGGAGGAGATCACGATCATCGACAATGATATCAAACTCTCACTTCCAGAGCGAGAACCCTGTCCCATCAAATTTAGGGATGGATGCATGAATGCCACTCTCTGCCTCTACTTTGGATGTCACACCTCCAGTGGTGGCCACAGGTGTGCTGGTCCACGAGCCTTCCTCAACAACACTCTTGCCTTTCTTTTCGACGGTAGGTGGAGCCATGGTACCTGCTGTTGAGGCGGATCTGCTTTGGTTGAGGCCGCTCTGGTACACCTGCTGTTGATGCCGATGTCCGGCTGATGGAGCCGATGTCAAGCTGATGAGAGGTCTTGGACGAAGGGCCGATGAGGAGAACCTGTGGGTGTGATAGAGTGTGTACGCTCCTCACGTTTGCTGAGCTACTGAGCAACCTATATGCTTTTCGCAACTAAGTCTCACACTAGGCGTGGACCCATAACCCTTTTTTCATTCCTGAGTCACGTAGCCTGAGGCTCCGGTCTAGACAACAGTGCTGACACAATGGCAACTACCGACCGTCCATGGGAATTTCACCCAAGGATCACGATCAACCCCAGGGAATTGACTATGCCTATTGTGAGACCTAGTTACCCAAGTGCTTTCGCTCAAGGTATTAGGGGCTCCCGCTCCCTAAGCCTTCTTCTTTCTTGGTGTGAGAGCCCAATGAATTAAGTCAGCACCCTCACACGAGCAAGATTACAACCACCTTAGCAGTTCATATCAAGCTCAGTCTCAAGCACACAGCTCAAACAAGAGACATCAAGTGAAGGAGTAGTTGAGACAATCACAAGTGTCAATGCGCCGGATAGCAACGGTCTAGAAAACGGGTCCCGACATGGGAGGCCGCCAACCGCTCTTGGTATTGCAACCAAGATAACATAT
>SZWC01004514.1:17237-60235 GCA_023375785.1 Penium margaritaceum | reverse complement strand
CCCCCCCCCCCCCCTCCCCCCGCCACACAGCAACTGCAGCCGTTTTGCTGCTGCGGCACCTGCTGCTCCTGCTGCGTGTGGCTGCTCGCTTCGCGGTCGACCAGGGTGCCTTAGGACCCCTATCCGGTCGTTAATGCAAGTGTTATTAGCACGCGGAAGACGTTAGATGTGAGACTCACCTCTGTCGTTTCCTTGTGCTAAAGGTCGTCACCGACTGAGGCAGGGAATTTGATTCGGCACCGAAAGAAGCCCGGATGATGAACCCGGGCCTGAGTGATATTTGTTTCTGGGGGGACGTTGAGAGGTTCTAATGTTTTGAAAAATGAGGATAAGGCACATCATATGGGCTATATTTATATTTTATCATCGATTAATCAGTTGCAAAGAGCGTCAAAATGCCAAAAATCAGTTTCACTACTTAGCCTTCTTGTGTTTCACTGCTTTCTCATTTCATAACATAATACGGTGAATTTCCTGGTATTAAATTCAAAATATGATATCCTTTGGCATTGGAGATGAGGATAATAATCCTCTTCGGTATTCCCCAATGAGGTGGAATTCACTACAGCACATGACAACCCATCTAGCATTCGAGATGGGGTTTTTGAGGATATAAATATGATCCAAACGTATTCTACATAATATGCTACACTCAATGTATTTTATGCAAAGTATGCAATAAATGCAATGTGTGCAGTCATGCAACCATGGGTGCTTTTAGCAAACAGTGTTAGATGCATCCTAACTTCACTAGAGCCATATGACATTCCTGTGTGGGTTCAAGAAGCCACATCCATTAACGAATGCGACCTGAAAGAAAGAAATGGCTCTCATGATGTTCTTTACGTGGTAATCTAGGAGGAGGCAGGCAGCTTTTATACATAAAGAAGGCCATGTGAAAAAATTGTTGAGAAACTCCTTAGAACCTTCCTAACCGCTTGCCACTTAGCCAAGCCTTAGCCCTGAGTGAGTATGTGATGACACTCACAAGTCATGCACGAAACTGCAAGGGTCTGGGTCGGGACACATACAAGATGTCAAGAAGCTCAAACTGAATACAAGTGCAGAGAGATAGTGACATCTGAGCAACAATCACCCTAAATAGCTGCTGGCCTAGAGTCACTAGGGGCGGCGGTATTTTGGTACCTGCTCAACAGGCCTAAAACCACTGTTTTGGCCGGAACTCACTACACAGGTGTAAGAATCACGCGCTGTCAACACCACAACGTGCAGAACGACGAGCTCTACGCAACGAATCCATGCAAGGCACATTTGCATATCCACACATGAATAGCAAGAGAAACAAGGAAATTGGCCAAAATGACCTGTCCACCGAGAAAATTCTACAGCACTCTGAAATGCACTGAGAGCACCCATTAATGTGCGACTTCAGTATCGAGAGGTCAGCGTGTGCTTTCCACGATAGGAAGCATACCAAATTCGCAAGTCTCCTCATCGCACCGGTATAGGCTACCAGGTGCGTGGGTTTCGACCACAAAGAAGATTCGAACAATAACAAATGTAGCGCACGGAAAATTTTTGCAACTAAAAATGGTGTATATCAAGGACTTGACGCTACTCTCCCGGAGTGTCCTTGGCCGGAAAACAATCTGCGAGATAGAGTCCGGATCGACCCTAGCTCAGAAAGCACGTTGTTGTGCTTTGTGCCGTTCCTGTACAGCTTACTGTGACCACTCCGTCGTGTCCATACTCATGCAGATCCCTGAGGCAGGTGGCCCTGGTGACACCGGCGCGACGACAGGCGGTGGACTACCCGTCTAGAGCTGACAGACCACTGTTTCAGAGCCCCAGATGTCACCGAGACTCCTTGTTGTGCCTTCTACGTCTTGTAGGCGCTTTTCAGCGGAATGGGCATGAGGCCCATTTGCATGCTTTTGCATTGTATACTCGCTGTCAGTCGATGGATGCAGGCATGTGATCATTTGCTGCATCTGTCTTTTGATTCTGCACGTCCAGGTTCAGACGGCGTAGGATTTTGACATGTGTGCGCAGAGTTACGACCAAAAAAGTGGTTTTGGGCCGGTTTTAGGACAGCTCTTGGATTGCCGCGTGCGACACCCGCCGTGCGCCGCGGCAGGTTTTTATGCCCTGGACCTGTCAGTTGTCATTCTCTCTCTGCATATGATATACTGAAGCATTCTGACACTTTGACTTGTGTCTCCTAGCCAAACCATTGCCGTTGTATGTACGACCTGTGACTGTCGTCACCGTCTGACCAGGCACTGACGCCCGGTCAGCGGCCGTGTTGCTAGGAAGCTTCTACGCACTTTCTCATGGTATCAGAGCTGTGAGACAGTTCTCACTGAGCTGCGCAGCAGAGACGCAGCAGAGCAGCAACAGTGAGAGTCACCGCTGCAGTAGATCTTCTGGGACCTGTTGGAGACGGCCGGTCGACGTCCGTGTACTCCACCCACCACGTGAGATCGCAGCTGCTAAGGCAGCAGCAGCGGCACGTACCGCCACGCAGAGGTGTGTGGCGGCTGCGGTGCGTGCAGCCGCCACTTCCCCCACAGCCGCAGCAATAGAGCAGTAGCAGCAGAGGCGGCGGCAGCAGCGCTGTAGCAGCGTAGCAGCAGCGGCCGCCACAGCAGCGTGGCAGCAGCGGCGGCAGCAGGAGCGCAGCAGCGGCGTCGGCAGTAGCAGCGTAGCAGTGGCAGAGGCACAGCAACAGCAGCGGCAGCAACAACGCAGCAGTGGCAGCAACAGCAGCGCGCGGTGGCAACAGCCAGCAGCAGCGCGCGGCGGCGGCAGCCAGCAACAGCTGTAGCGCGCAGCAGATGCGCCGCGCGCAGCAGATGCGCCGCGCGCAGCAGCAGCCGCCGCGCACAGCAGCAGCAGCAGCAGCGCAGCCGCCGCTGCCACCGCTGCACACGCAGCTACGCAGCTGTTGCTGCAGCTGACAGCAAGGCTGCAGCAGCACAGGCAGCTGTGCAGCAGCACAAGCTGCTGCACAGCTTCCGCGGAGCTGCCGCACGCCACAACGCAGCGGCAGAACCGTGACAAGAAAAAAAAAGGACGGGACGAGCTGACGTCAGCATTGTTGGTTGCTGACATCATCAGGTCGTGCTGACGTCAGCAACCACTTGCTGACATCAGCATTACACAGCCAAAATTTCAACAGAAAAGTCAAAAGTTGCCAGCGTTTTAACTCCCCGAGAAACGCAGACGGTTTTGAAATCCGGCAAACTTGACCTGTCGTCCCATAGTGAGGGGCGACATGAGTTCGCCCGACGACAAGGACAAGGGACCAGGTGATCCCTCCTCCTCTTCTTGAGGGGTATTGAGCCCTCGCTCGCAGGCCATTGAGGAACTGCCCAGCCAGTAGGAGGAGATGCGTCGTCTGCAACGAGAGCAGACTGACGCGATCCGCACGCTCACTGAGCTCCTGCGCGCTCAGTCCACGGCTCCTCCGCGGATTTTTGAGGGAGCTGCCGGCGTTGCGGCCTCCACCCAACACTCGGCTCAGGTGCCCGTGACAGGTGCCCCGCCTGCTTCACCTCCTGGTGTGGTTTCCCCACCACCCACGGACCTCCTTGATGACGAGCCATTCATGCCAGGCTTCGAGGATGACTCCCAGGAGCGGGAGATTCGTCTTCCACAGGAGCGCCTCCGCCAGCCGCAGACGGGTATCCGACCTCCACCCGTGTCCCCGATACGACCGTCACCTGACTTCCCCAGTGATCACCCCCTTCCAGGAGTTTTTCCCGTCACTCGCCCTCCTCAGCTTGCGGCTGCTCTCCCCACGGAGCGGCAGCCAAAGGACTTTGAGGCACCACCTCCACGGTACATCAGCGAGGATGGATTTGACTGCTGGGAGATCCTCTTTCAGGTGTGGGCCACTTCTGAGGGAGTGTGGCCTTACTACCACAGCCCATACCAGTCTACAGATCCAGCACAGGTGCTGACAGCAGCCCGGGCCATGCGAGGGCTTCTCTACGCCATGCCACGCGAGACTGTCGTTGACTTCCGTCCCTTCCTCGGCGAGGCTGGCATAGGCACCGGAGCTGATCCTCGTGGAGCCTGGGATCTGGCGTTGTCCCTACTGGCCGCAGAGACGCACGCCACGCGTGCGTCACACATTCGTGCTTTCCACTCTCTCCGTCAGGGACCCGCGGAGCCTGCAACGGATTACTGGCGACGCGCCATGCGTATCTACACGCGTCTGGGGACCTCAGGGGGCACACAACTGTGGGCGCTTCGGACGATCATGCTCGGAGTTCGCTTGGAGTACACCGACATATTCACATGGTACAGCGATGCTGCTCTCGAGCCTTTCTCAACCACCCTGCAGCTGCTCCCTTGGGCTCATCAGCTTTTCCTCCAGGTGACGTCGGCCCGCGAGGCAGCAGTAGCACATCAGGAGACTTCCCTCGTTGCAGCAGTCCTCGCCTCACGACCATCTTCCCTCCTGCAGTCACCCTCACCTTCCTCCATCACGACCTCATCTTCCTCCTCCTCTTCGACCCCGTCTACACCCACGCAGACGCAGGGCATTGCAGCAGCTGCCCAGGGGAGGAAGAAGAATAGGAAGCACGGATCGGGTCAGCAGCAGTCGTCATCCAGTGGTAGCAGTGGCCGTTCCGTGCACTGCTACAACTGTGGAGGTGCCCATCGCTACACCGAGTGCTAGCAGCCGCTCAATTGGGAGCATCACTCGCGGACTTCAGGCTGCCCATGCTGCTCGCACTGCGTCCGGCACGTCGACCGCACACTCCTCTGGACGCGCGATGACTACGACTGCAGCTGTTCATGCATCCTCACCGGCGAGCAGCAGTGATCCAGACCCACGTGACCGCACCATCGCCGAGCTTCGTCATCTTTTGGCGCTTCGCTTTCAGGGAGGTGCGAGTGTGTTGTCATCGTCGAGTGGGTCACAGACTGCTTGTTCGTCCGTCCTCGTGACTCGTGATGACACGTGTGGGGGAGCACAGTCCGCATGTGATGATGATGGGCCTGACTGCACTGACTGGATTCATGAGTCTCACCTTCGTGATGTACGTCGTTCCTTCCCACTGACGGCTCAGCGTCCCTCTGATGCCGAGTGTTCCATTGCTCGTTGTATATCGACGTCCACTAGTCGTGACTCCGGTGGAACTTGGATCATCGATTCCGGTGCCACCCACCACATGACGTGTCGTCGAAGTGACTTTGTGGTACTTGGTCCTGTCACGACTATCCGTTCTGTTCGTATAGGTTCTGGTCAGTCCTTACCGGTTCACGGTGTTGGGGTTGTATGCTTCGATGTTCCGTCTGGCCCCCTGTATCTCTCTGACGTGCTGTTTGTGCCTGATCTTGAGCTCAGTCTGCTGTCTGTGCGTGCCTGCACTCTGATGGGTCTCTCTGTTGAGCATACCGCTGATTCAGCGATTGTGACTGCTTTTGACACCCGTAGCATTGTCTTGCGTGCTTTAGTCGTAGATGATTTGTACCGCATTGCTCGGCCCTCCTCCCCTTGCTCTCCCTCCTCCTCTGGTCGCGTTTTTGTCACTGGTGTTCTATCCCCAGAACACCAGCGGTTGCTTCACCAACGTCTGTGTCACGTGGGCTCCGACACTGTGTCGAAGCTCACTCGGACACAGCCCGCTCTTGGTCTTGACGTGGCTTCTTTCGAGAAGCCACCCAAGACCGACTGTCTTTTTTGCGCTCAGGGTAAGATGCACCGGTGCACTTACCCTGATTCGCGTTCCCAAGCGCTGAGGCCCCTCGAGTTGGTCCACTCGGACCTGCTCGGTCCTCTCCCGGTCGAGTCGCTGTCCGAGAGAGGCCGGTATATTCTGACGCTGACTGATGACTTCACCCGCATGCGGTGGGTCTACAGTCTGCGTCAGAAGAGCGACGCCGCCCTTGCGGTTTGGCTTTGGCTCGTGATGGCTGAGCGTTAGTCTCGCCACACGCTACATACCTTTCGCTCGGATCGCGGCGGCGAGTTCCTCGGCGAGATGGACTCCTTCTTTGCGAAGCACGGCATTTTTCACCAAGTCTCCGCCCCTGCTACCCCAGAGTAGAACGGTGTATCTGAGCGCTGGAACCGCACCATGGAGGATGCGGTCCGCGCCATGCGGTCTGAGTGCGGTCTCCCGGAGTCCTTCGCATTCGAGGGCTTTGCCTACATGACTTGGGTCTGGAACCGCCTCCCGCATGGTCTGCTTCTGGATCATGTTACACCGTACGAGCTCTGGTTTGGCCACCGTGCCGATCTTTGTCTCGCACGCGTCCGGGGATCCCTGGCCTTTGTATGGTACACCGAGGACTAGCAGGGATCCAAGGTCTCCCCTCGGGGTCGCTTGTGTGCCTTCATCGGCATTTCCCCGCGGTCGAAGGCCTGGCGCTTTTGGGACCCCACTCGCCGTCGTGTCATTGAGTCCCGTGACGCGCTGTTTTTTGAGTCCCTCACACACTGTGATCTAACTTCGATCACAGCGCTCTCTGCAGCTCATGTCCCTTCCTGTGAGGGTCCTCGGCAGATGGGGGAGACCTCGCTAGCGACCATTTCTCGCCAGGCTGATGTGTCCGCTTGAGTCCCCTCTCGATCTCCAGCACTTGATAATCCGGCTATCATTGCCGTTGGTCCAGAGATCCCGCCTGTCCAGCCTGCTTCGCACCCCACAGGTACCGCTGCTCCCACGCCTCCTCCTGCATCACCATCTGTGTCCACTAACATCCCTGTTCTGGCGTCTGACCCAGCCCAGCCCACTCCTGTCTCTACGTCGGCTGACACTCCTGTCTCAGTGTCCAAGTCAGCCTTGCCCGCTGTCATTCCCAGCCCAGTGTCCCCCACACACGCATCTCCGCGCACGGCATCTCCGACTGCCTCGTCTCAGCCCTCACCAGCTGTGGTCGTACCTGTCCCTGTGGTCGTACCTGTTCCTGAGCCTGAGGTGCGCCCCTCGAACTCCGGTTACTCCCGTGAGCCCGGTGGTCGCCTTCGACCACTGGATTCTGGAGCTCAGCGAGCGTCAGGTTCCAAACCCAGACGTTCCTCTCGCAGCATCGCGAGCGGTGATCCAGGCACAAAGGCCTTAGGCCTGAGTGTCCACACTGAGCTTTCAGAGATGCACCCAGCGGGCCCCATAGGGCACGACCTGGTCACTCGCGAGTTCCATATCGCCTGTGACGCAGCAGTTGATCTCGTGGCCGTCAGGCCAGACACTGAGGCGTGTGCACTTGCCACGCAGAGTTCCCCCTCTATGGCACCGGACCCGGTCACATTGAGGGAGGCTTTCTCATTGCAGGATGCTGATGCCTGGCAAGCTGCTTGCGAGGATGAGCTTCGCGCTATCCGAGAGCACGGAGTCTACGAGCTGGTCGACCTTCCCCCTGGGAGGAAGGCGATTCAGGTCAAGTGGGTCTTTCGCAAGAAAGTGAAGCCGGATGGCTCCTTGGAACGCTACAAGGCCCGCTTGGTTGTCAAGGGGTTCTCTCAGATTGAGGGAGTTGATTACACTGACACCTTTGCCCCTGTCGGCCGCATGACCTCAGCTCGAGCTCTGTTTGGTGTAGTAGCTCAGCATGACTGGGAACTACACCAGATGGATGTGAACAACGCCTTCCTCCATGGCTCTTTGGATGAGGAGATCTACGTGGCTCAACCACCAGGCTTTGAGGACAGTGACAAGGTCTGACGCTTGCGCAAGTCCTTGTACAGCCTCAAGCAGTCTCCACGGTGTTGGAACCGGGAGATCACTGGCACCTTCACTCGCGTAGGATATGTACAGAGCGAGGCAGACCCCTCACTCTTCATCCTACCGACACCCGAGCGGTTTACCGCCATCCTGGTCTATGTTGATGACCTTCTGATCGTGTCTCCATCGCTGGAGGCCGTGAAGGAGGCCAAGGCTGTCCTGCAGACCGCCTACAGGATGAAGGACCTCGGTCCTGCATCGGTGTTTCTTGGTATGGAGATCGTGCGAGATCGCAAACATCCGACACTGTTGCTGTATCAGGCCCAATACGCACGAGTCGTGGGGGAGCGCTTTAGCGATCTCCTTGGTGCAGTGCCCACTGCTTCCACCCCACTCACACCTCATGGGCAGGATGCCCTGAAGGTGGATGACCCTACACAGCTGGGGGAGACAGTGGACGTGACCTTGTACCTCCGTCTTAACGGATCGCTGATGTACCTGGCCACTACCACGCGTCCCGACATCGCGTTCGCCGTCAACCTCCTCGCTCAGTTCTCGTAGGCTCCACGTGCGAGAGCTCTTCACGCGGCTGTGCGAGTGGTACGGTACGTGGTCTCCACGCCGTATCTCGAACTCTGCTTTCGTCGGCAGTGTTCGGTGGTCCTTGACGGCTACACTGACAGCGACTGGGCTTGGAGTCCTGACGGGCGCAGTCGCAGTGGCTATGTGTTTCTGCTCGGTGGTACCGCTTTGTCTTGGCAAAGCGGGACGCAGGGCTGCATCGCACATAGCTCGTTGGAGGCAGAGTATGTGGCTTTGGGGGTAGGGGCTGCTGAGGCAGTTCGGCTGCAACGCTTGTTTCTTGAGCTTGGGCAGTCAGTACCTGCCATTGTGCTGCGTTGCGACAACCAGAGTGCTCTCGCCATTGCGGAGAACTCTGGTGTTTTTCATGCTCACACAAAGCACATTGCGGTTGAGCATCACTTCGTTCGTGATCTGGTGGAGTGACGCGTGATCTCCATCATGTTGGTTGGGACTGACTTGCAGCGAGCTGATTTCTTGACGAAGGCACTTGCTCGTGGAAAGTTCCTGGTGGCCATTTGTTCTGTCGGGCTTCGCCCCTTACGTGACAGTGGTTGAGTGTGGGATGCACGTTGCCGTCTCATCTGTCTTTGTCACTCACTATGTGGTTTTACCAGTGTTGCACGCGTATGGACATGCGTACCATGGGGTCATGGGGGACTGTTGTGCTTTGTGCCATTCCTGTACAGTTTACTATGACCACTCGGCCGTGTCCATACTTGTGCAGATCCCTGAGGCAGGCGGCCCTGGTGACACCGGCGCAACGACAGGCGACGGACTACCCATCTGGAGCTGACCGACCACTGTTCCAGAGCCCCAGATGTCACCAAGAGTCCTTGCTGTGCCTTCTACGTCTTGTAGGCGCTTTTTGGCGGACTGGCACGAGGCCCATTTGCATGTTTTTGCATTGTATACTCGCTGTCAGTCAATGGATGCATGCATGTGACCAGTCGCTGAGTCTGTCTTTTGATTCTGTACGTCCAGGTTTAGACGGCGTAGGATTCTGACATGTGTGCGCAGAGTTACGGCCAAAACAGTGGTTTTGGGCCGGTTTTAGGACATCTCTTAGACTGCCGCGTGCGACACCCGCCGTGCGCCGCGGCAGGTTTTTATGCCCTGGACCTGTCAGTTGTCATTCTCTCTCTGCATATGCTATATTGAAGCATTCTAACACTTTGACTTGTGTCTCCTAGCCAAACCCTTGCCGTTGTGTGTACGACCTGTGAGTGTCGTCACCGTCTGACCAGGCACTGACGCCCGGTCAGCGGCCGTGTTGCTAGGAAGCTTCTACGCACTTTCTCACATGCATCATGTTGATTTAAGGCAAGACGAGTGCGGTGATGGAAGATCCATCGCGTCACTCCTCCACTCTATTTGGTTGCTAGGGTCCTGTTTCCAAGTGGTTGTGCCACGGAACGATAAGGTTTTTAGGTTGCATATTTGCAAAGATGCCCTATGACGACCGTGTCCGTTTATCTGTGATGTGTCAGAGCGAAAATGGCTGATGTGGCCAGTCACTCGGCCTTCTTCTACTGACTATCTTGAGGGCCTACATTTTGGTTCTATAGTTAGTCGCAAAACAGCCTCGAGCTGCTACATTGGCATAAGAGCGAGTGCTTCCGGAAAAAAAAAAAGATTATGGACTCCACTCATGCGTCGGATCTCACGATCTATGGACGATGATTGTTGGCATGGAGGTTTACAACGAGAGAAGCAGAATAGAAAGAAGTAGGTGGAGTGACCCAACAGTGCGTGCCTGGTCAGCGGGCTGCCTTTGAGTTGGAAACTCGACCTGATAGCTCCCTATTGTCTGTAACCCGAGGTAGAGGTCAAGGACGACGGCTTTAGACCCACCAGCGAGCGAGGGTGGGAAAAAAATGGAGAACGCTTCTTCGTCCCTGGAATACGCTCCCCGACCGACGACGAGTGGACAGTTCAATTGCTTGTGCAATAACGACAAGCAAGCCCGACGTCTTGTGGGTGGAGGGTGGGCTCTGATACCAAGAAAAGATGCGTGGCAGCTTCCTCGCAACGCGGCCGCTGACGAGGCGTCAGTGTCTGGTCAGACAGTGACGAGAATTACAAGTCGTACACACAACATAAAGGGTCTGGCTAGGAGACACACAGCAACGTGTCAGAATGCTTCAATAGAATTTGTAAAGAGAGATGACAAATGACAGGTCTATGGCATGAGTACCTGCCGCGGCGCACCGCGGGTGTCGCACGCGGCAGCACAAGGTCTATCCTAAAACCGGCCCAAAACCACTGTTTTGGGCGTAACTCAGCGTAGATATGACCCTACGCCGTCTGAACCTGGACATGCAAAATCACATGCCGGTTGCTACAACTGGTCACATGCATGTATCTGGCATCAAACGGTGGACACACAATGCAAAAACATGCAAATTGGGCTCACGGCCTGTCCACTGATAGACTCCTCCGTGGAGCAGAAAAACTGGAGGAGATCCCAGGCAGCGTCCAGAGCTCTGGGACGGTCATCGGTCAGCTCCAAGGTGGTAGTCCCCCACCAAACGATGCACCGGTATCACCAAGGTCCGCATCAAGGATGTGCACGGGCATGGACACAACCGAGTGGTCACAATGAACTGTATAGGCCGATAGGAACGTCACTAATCACAATACTCCTCCATGACCCGATTGTACGCATGTCTATACACGTGCAGCACTGAAACGAATACAAAAACGAGTGCAGAAATAGTCATGACATAGACACAAACACACCGTGAACTCAACCACTCTCAGGCAAAGGACGATGCCGAACGGAACGCATGGCCACTAGAAATTTCTCGCATGCTAGTGCCTTCGTCAAGAATTTTGCACGCTGCATGTTAGTGCCAACCCATATGACGGAGATCACGTGTCGCTCCCCCAGATCATGCACGAAGTGATACTCAATTGTAATGTACTTTGTCGGAGCGTGAAAGACACAGGCGCTTTTGCTGTCGCAAAGAAGTACAATGACGGGTACTTATTGACCCAGCTCAAGGAACTGGCGCTGCAGCCACACTGGCTCATTAGCCCCTGTACCTAGAACAACATACTCTGCCTCCAACGAGCTACGTGCAATGCAGCCCTGCTTCCCGCTGCGCCAGGACACAATGCTACCATCGAGCAGGAACATGCAACCGGTGTGAATGCCTCCATGTGGACTCCAAGCCCAATCGTTGTCGGTGTAGCCATCAAGAACAACCAAATACTGGCGACAAAAGCAGAGTCCGAGGTACGGTGTTGAGACCACGTATCGCACCACTCGCACAGCTGCATGAAGGTCTCTAGCGTGTGGAGCCTGAAAGTTTTGTGCAAGGAGGTTGACGGTGAAGGCGATGTCGGGGCGTGTGGTAATGGCTAGGTACATCAAAGATCCAATGAGATGGAGGTACAAGGTCACATCCACTATCTCTCCTTGCTGCGTAGGGTCGTCCACCTTTAGGGCATCTTGCACGTCAGGTGTGAGAGGTGTGGAGGCCGTGGGCACTGCGCCAAGGAGGTCACGGAAGCTCTCTCCCACAACACGTACGTATTGGGCCTGATACAGCATTAGTGTATGACGTCTACGGTCTCGCACGATCTCCATGCCAAGAATCACTGCTTTAGGACCAAGATCTTTCATCCTACAGGCAGTCTGGAGGACCGCCTTGGCCTCTTTCACGGCCTCCATGGAAGGAGACGCGATCAAAAGGTCGTCCACATAGACTAGGATGGCGGTGAAACTCTTAGGCGTCCATCGGATAAAGAGAAAGGGATTTGCCTCGCTCTGTACATATCCCGCACAAGTCAGGGTGCAAGTGATCTTTTGGTTCCAATACCGAGGAGCCTACTTGAGGCCGTACAATAACTTGCACAAGCGCCAGACCTTGTCACCGTCCTCAAATCCAATTGGCTGAGCCACGTAAATCACCTCATTTCGAGAGCCATTGAGGAACACATTGTTCACGTCCATTTGGTGCAGTTCCCAGTCACGTTGAGCCACTACACCGAAGCGAGTGTGAGATGAGGTCATGCGGCCGACAAGGACAAAGGTGTCAGTGTAATCAATGTCCACAATCTGAGAGTTCTCCTTGATGACCAAGCAAGATTTGTGGCGTTCCTGTGAGCCATTCTGCTTCACTTTCTTGTGAAAGACCCACTTGACCTGAATAGCCTTCCTCCCAGGTGGAAGGTCGACTAGCTCGTAAACTCTGTGCTCTCGGATGGCGCAAAGCTCATCGTTGCAGGCAATATGCCAGGGATCAGCATCCTCTGATGAGTGAGCTTCTCTCAGTGTGTCTAGTTGAGGCGCCATAGAGGGAGAGCTGTGAGTGGCAAGTGCACATGCCTAGGTGCTAGGTATGACGACCACAAGGTTGTTGCTGCATCACAAGCGATATGAAACTTGCGAGTGACGAGATCGTATCCTAGAGGGTACGCTGGATATACCTTTGTGTCCTCCGTGCAGACACTCCGGCCTAAGGCCTTTGTGCCGGGATCACCACTCGCGATGCTACGAGTGCAGCGCCTAGGTGTGGGACCTGACACTCGTTGGACTCCGGAGACCAATGGTCGAAGACAACCGCCGGAATCACGTGAGTAACCTGGGCTCAAGGGGCTCACCTCAGGCTCAAGGACAGGCACGACCACAGTTGGTGAGAGCTGAGGCCAAGGAGTAGGTGATGCAGTACAAGGAGATGCGTGTGTGGGAGACACGGGACTGGGTGTGACTGTAGGAGCATGAGGTGAGGTAGGACCACGCGCAGAGGCAGGGGTACTTGCCGACATAAGTACTGGACCATGGTTACCTGTGGGGTGCAAGGGAATAAGGGTAGAAGCTGGCTGTACTAGAAAGGTCTCTGGGCCGATAGCGATGATTGTAGAGTAATCAAGAGCCGAAGAACGAGAAGAGAAGGGGGCTTAAACTGACACATCGGCTGGGCGAGAGGTGCTTGCTGGCTCAGCCTCCCCCATCCGTCAAGAAGTCTCACACGTAGGAACGTGCGTGACAAAATGCAACGTGATCAAGGCCAGATCACGGTAGGTGAGAGACTCAAAGAAGAGCACATCGTGGGACTCAACGATGCGACGACGGGTGGGGTCCCAAAAACGTGGGGCCTTTGATGGCTGGGAGATTCCTACAAATGCACACAAGCGACCCTGTAGCAAGACCTTGGATCCCTACTGGTCCTCGGTGTACCACACAAAAGCCAAGGATCCCTAGACACAAGGGAGATACAGGTTAGCACTGTGGCCAAACCAAAGCTTGTACGGTGTAACGTGGTTTGGAAGGGGACCATTTGGGAGGTGATTCCAGACCCACGTCATGTAGGCGAATCATTCGAAGGCGAAGGACTCGGGAGACTATACTCAGACTACATAGTGCGAACCGCATCCTCCATGGTGCGGTTTGAGCACTTTGAGACACCATTCTGCTGAGGAGTTGCAGGAGCGGAGACCTAGTGAAAAACCTCGTGTTGGACAAAGAAACTGTCCATCTCACCAAGAAACTTGCCGCTGTGATCCGAGCGGAAGGTATGTAGCGTATGGCAAGACTGAAGCTCAGCCATCACTAGCAAGAGGCAAACCGCAAGAGCGTCATCACTCTTCTGGCGTAGGCTATAGACCCACTACATCCGGGTGAATTCATCTGTCATGGTCAAGACGTATCTGCCCCAATCGGACAAAGACTACATAGGAAGAGGAAGGAGAAGGTTGGAATGGACCAACTCGAGAGGGTGAAGTATGCGAGAACGTTAGTTAGGGTAGGTGCAACAATGCATCTTAAAGTGAGCGCAGAATAGACAATTGGTCTTGGGCGGCTTTTTGAAAGAAGTTGCGTCAAGACCGAGTGCGGGCTATGTCCAAATGAGCTTCGACACAGTGTCGGAGCCCACATGACACATCGACGATATAGCAGTTGCTGGTGCTTACCAGATGAAATGCCAGTGACAAACACACAATCAGGAGGGAAGGGGGAGCAAGAGGGAGAAGAAATTGGAGAGACACGATATAGATCATCCACAACAGAGGCATGAAGAACAAAGGAACAAGTATCAGTAGCTGTCACAGTCGCGGAGTCTGTAGTGTGCTCAATAGAAAGTTTCATCTGTGTGCAGGCACGCACAGAAAGCAAGCTCAGCTCAATGTCAGGTACAAAAAGCACCTCGAAAAGATAGAGGGGGCCAGATGGACCATCAAAGCACACAACCCCAACAACATGGACCGGTTAAGGACTGACCCGAGCCTGTGTGAACGGAGCAAACAGACGCAACAAAACCGAGAACAACAAAGTCTCTACAACGAAAGGTCATGTAATGACCTGTCGTCATTGCATCGTGAGTGGTCAGATTTGAGAAGGTCCGCCAAGAATTCGGGGGTCTTCAAAAATCGACGGTGAAGATGCAAGATGCATGTTTATATATCTAGATTTGTCATGAAGTGTCAAGAAGTCGACCGAAAGGTCGTGACATTTCCGTTAGCAGGTTTGTGAGAGTGGTCGAAGCTTTTGGAAGGTTTGACAACATCCTCTGAGGACGGGGCAAGTGGCCAGTTTGTCCTCGACCGTCCAAGTGAATATCGTGGTCTTTGCAACATGATGGGCTGTTTGTATAACAACAGAAATGCCCACTCAGGAAGATTAGGGAATCTTGTACGTCTGGTACGAAACATCAACCCCCTCACAATTCTTGCTCCCATGCGAGAATCGCGATCAAGCGATGACCTTATTGGTTTCTTTTCTTTTTACGCAAAACTCTTAGGTTTATTTAGGTTTTCTTATACTTTGCATGGGCGTGGCCTGCCCAAAACATAAAACCCTACATCAAACAAGGGGGTTTGCATGTAAAAAAAGAGGAAAAACAACAAAGAGGCCATTGCTTGATCGCGATTGAGTAAACATGAGTGTTTTCAAGATCGTTGTAATGAGTGTTTTCACAGTTATTAACCTTATGTCGATGCCCTATAACAAACCTCATGGGTGGATAAATAGAGGCTAGTAGTAAACTGTGGTTCTTTTCATTTCAAGGCGATACTAGTGATGAGTAGAAGGTAGAAGGTCTTGTGTTGCAGAGGAAAAAAAAATGGTGGATGCGAGTCTATCGGAAATGAATGCTTGGCTTCATCTCATGACATTTAGGAAAATGTGGATCCATGTATTAGATGCAGTGATGGGATTCCACGTAGCACCCTCATGCTTCCAAAGCATACACAACTACCAAAAACTGGGCTTCGTTCTTTGCCAATCATGTACCATACTCCCGGCTACATTCCAAAGTTTTTTTGGAGGTACTAAAGATTTAACTTATTTTTTTTGGAGGTTTGCACGACCACAACAAAGGCTTGGTTGGTCTTGGTGTCGTGCCAGGACCTTTGGAGTGCTGAGAAATGCTTGTACAACTGCAAAGAATTGAATGAGGAAGCTTTGATTGTATTACAAGAATACAAACTATGACAATACTATGTACAAGCTCAGCAACAGCCTATGAACAGCTCAGCAAAAGAACCCTGACAGAGCCCGGCCTCAACTAGGCACAACGTCTTGCTAGGCATCCAGCCTTGTAGCAAGAGCCTTGGCGTGTCGACCGTCTTTCGGGTTGTCAGGCTTGTAGGATATTCGGCAACCTCCTCTCCACGCTGGCACACTTCCACCAGAGTCAGTGGGTTGTCAGAGGGAATCTAGAGGAAACTCCAGCAGCACCCACGTCTAAGTCTGGTACAGAGACCAAGTGGCTCGCTTACGTGCAGAGTGGTTGATGTTGATGCAATGGAGTTGGAGATACTGGAATTGGTTGTTGGAGCCACAACTGGTGCTCCGTTTAGAACTGTTGCTCTGGCTTGTAGCGAGTGTGTCGGTCCAGGCTGCTTCACTGGAGGTGGCAGTCCCGGCGGTCCCAGCCATTGATGCAGTAATGTGTAGTCCAACATTGGAAGTGACGATGATGATGTAGTAAATCTACCACGAGGTTTCATGTGAGCTAGATGACTGTTTTGACGACTTTACAATGGCTCACACAAACCTCGTAGGCTTCGTACTCTCCAAGATTACCTCGTATGAGGTAGTTGCCAAGTTGTAAAACCTTAGAAATCACTCCAGTGAGTTGGCCAAGGTAGTCCCACCTTTTTTGGACATACCAAACCATTTGTAAACGTCCAGGGGTTGAACATGCCCTTAAGGACTAAAAAACCAGGAATGTTCTAGCCTGTACAGTGGAAAATTCCCCATGGAAAACTCCTGGTGATCACGGTAAAATCCATAACTTCATGTGGACTCCCCAAGAAGTGAAACCGACTGCACCGTGCTGAAGCCGAAATCCAACGCAGTTATTGCCTCACTCGAATACTTTCAACCACTCAGTCTTGATTTATGGGCTGGTCTCGAGGACCCCTTGCAATGAATTGCTCTCCTAAATTCAAACACTGCCATGGTCGACTCCTCCATTTCACTCTTCACCTTGTCTCTTTGCTCGAGTTTAGAGGTCGGAACTCGAGTAGCTGGATCAACGGTCCTCTTTGTTACCCGTATCGATGGGTGAGCAGTGTTGCCTCATTAGGGCCTCGCTACTGATGATGATGAGCAGCGCACATGCTCTCATTCCTTGACTGGTTAAAGTCACCAAAGGCCGGATGTGAAATTGTCTGGCTGTTTTGGACGGCACCCACCCAGATTATGGGCCGGTCCTGAGGGAGCCGGAATCGAATCATGGACTGGTCCTTAATTTTGTCAGAATTGTTTACTTTCCGAATTCAGCCAGGAGTATCTTAGTTTCAGAATGCTGAAGAACCGTATGTGTCACAAGCACTTGTCGTCAAAATCCAATAAGCAACTGTTGAATCATTTTCTAGTCCATGGATGTATTTACACTTGTGAAATGTGGCCAATACGTTTGTCCAATTGGCGGCAAAAATCAAGTTGAAATGTACGTAAAAGGGGACAAAATTGAATATCCAATAAACTTAACGGAGATGTATACCTTACTTGTCTAGGATGTGGGAAAAGACAAAAAAAACTATCATCAAGATTTACAGAGAAAAAATCATCAACGAACGACCAAAAATGTTATTGACCATGACTTTGAACATCATGGAGTTGTTGGTAGATCCAGACCACATCACTGTTACCTTCAGATGGTGCATTCATTATGCGCTCATGAACAGTTCAATCTCGTTGATATTCATTACACTCAACAATTTCACTTCTACCTTTAGCTCCAAAACTCTGTTAATGAGTTCTTCAGTTTGAAGAAAAGGATAGTCCATGTACTTTTTTGTGGATCTTTTATTAGGTACTAACTTGTTTATGCACGTCCTTGTGTCAATAGAAAACATTTCTTCAAGAATTGTAAGCATTGTTGATACATGTACGGAAGGCAATGTGAACCCATGCTCGATGATCTTGACTGGTTTGTGCTTGAGTTTATCGAGATTGTAACCCCTCATCTGATATGGTCTTTTATTGAAATTTTGAATCCCAGTTCTGATCTTCATCCAGTGGTGGAACGAGTATCTTATATTGCAAGTTAGTTGGACAGAAACTGTTGAAGAATCGCCCCTCTCCATGCCCAAGTGCAGTGCTTGGAGGCGCCAGAGGCCGTGAGTGAGGAAAATCTATGCAGATGGATCTAGATGTTCTAGGATTGCCCTGAATCTGAAATGGAGGACTGCTCCTGATAGTTGACAAGTCTCTGAATCCGGTGGAAGTTCTTTCACTGGAATCGGACAAGTATCAAGGGAGATATGATCTTCCAAAGTTGAGGTGTGTGCGGTGACTCTGGAAGCCGGCCGCGACTCGACTTCCGGTGAATAATCTACCGGACTGAGTAACAAGTGTCCATCTGGGGATATTGCTTCGGAAAAGCTGCCGGGGTATCCGGTGAATGATTTGCCGGATGCCAGTAGAGCAGTTTGTTACTGAGGAACTTAGCCAAAATCTTGGCTCGGCGTCCGAAACTTAGTAGGACGTTTTGTTATCGGGGACTTGGTCAAAATTCCGACTGCAGGTCTGCGAACAGGTTTCAAACCACATCAATCTCCATCACCAAACTTGATTATTAACTCATCAAAACAGACCTCAAAGACGTGAGGGGCACCGCCACTACATGTAGGGACATCTGCGCCTCCGGAATGACGTTTTGATGGGTTCTTGATGTGTAAGGGCGCCTTGGCGAGCAACATGGTGTGCGCCGCCAACTGAGCGGCTGGATTTGGGTGCCGCACTTCGGCTGAGATAGCGGGAGCTACGGTGATCCGAATCACGCACAGTTTGGTGTGTTGGAGAGCTCATAACTAGCCCAAAAAATGTTCAGATAATGTCCATGTCCACAAAAAATACAAAATTGTGTTATTCCCTTCGCAAAAGTGAATGTATCACAACTCCCTTCCACTCCCAGAAATACAACGTGAGGCGACTAGAAAGCTCATGCTTAGACTCAGAATCCGCACAAAAACAGAAAGCCTTGAACACCAAGCGGGGACACGTCGGGCCACGTTGGAACTGCCACCACACACTTTTTCTGACAAAAACATCTCCCAAACAATATTTGAAACGAGCAATAAAGTCCTATCAAACCTTGTAGAGGCCAATGATGTTGATGAGGCCAACGATCCGGCTAACAATGCTGATGCAATTCATAATTCTGCCAGGTCACTTGCCAAATCAAGGCAGTGTGCCTTGCACATGCCTGCATAAAGTTACCTCACTTGTGATACCCATTGTAGATACTGGCCATGTCCAATGAAACCATTTGACTACATGGCCATGTTGTATGCTCCGATTGTATTGCTAGAGTTGTATTATTTTACTCCAACCCTTTCACAGACTTTGTTGAATCAATGACATTCTATAAATGCATCTTGCCTCCATTGTTCACATAGACCACTCCATTTGACCAGTCAACCTACGGGTCATGCTGTTATCCAGACTACCATCCAAAAATAGCATTGTGTTTCCTCATTGGACAATATGTACATACCATGATGACGCATTACATTCATTTTATACAAGGTTGGAGAGGTCCATGAAGTTAATGGATCCATAAACTTCCACTAATGGTTTTCATTTTAAAAAAAGTTGCTATTAGCCCAAACTTACAAACCAGGTTTTTGTGTACAAACGAGTGAGTTAGAGGAGTTTGTGAAAGCAATGGACCCAAAGTCTTTTGTCATTTGGTTTTCTTGTAGTGATTTTGTACCATTCTCGTCACTGAATCGCTGCTGGTTGGTCATCCTCATACTACTCATACAATTTATTTTCTCTATCATAAGGGATATATGAATTACTTCGGCGAGCAGGATTTTCTGAAAAATACAAGAGTCTTACCTCTTACTCCTCTCCTTGGTCATTTTTTGACTCCGTGAGGTTCTCAAACTTGATCTCCTTCACATCCTTCTTTTCTTATTATTGCTAGCGGAGAAAACAAATGGAGGCTGCTTGTGTGACCATAAATCAGTCCACTACATAAAATCAACCTCCATTGGAGTTGATGACATTGATTAGTGTGACTTCCTGCTATCACAAAAACAATTCCGAATCTGTAGTAGCCAGCCGGAGGATTAAACAGGTTTCCCTCTGCATTATAGACTGAACGTTCTTGATAAACATCACGATTGACTCCATTATTATGAGGGAAACATGCTTTGTGGTTGATGCTGTTGAAGTCGTACTCTTACATGGCCGTTGCATGTAGTTTGTCACTCTAGCATGCCAACACGACCAGAACAGTTTGTGTTAGGCATCTCTACTATCGATCAGCTTACAGAATCTGATGATTAATGTCTACTTGGATTGGTCCTATGAGTTTGGTAGTGTGGGATAGCTCGGAATTGAGATTGAATAGGCATGCTTTCAATAATGCCAGTCCATGGCCGTGAGCTGCTGGATTGAATCCATTGGCCTCCAATAAAAAATAGATTGAATTTACATCCGACCACGGCTGTGATGATTGCTTCGTGATCTCTTTGCGAATGAAACCTCTCCATTGTGTTCTTGGAGGGACATCCCACAAAGTGTCCCTAAGCAACAACCTTGTACAAGTGACCCATGGATCTCTGTCCTTCATTCAAGAAATCACAGGCTACATGACCAAGATCATTGCATCGTCAACAGTTGGTCAAGAATTGATTTGGATTTTAGGGCCATGGTTTGGTGGTAGTACAGTGCTCAAAATCAAGGTAAAACAACATTGCACCCTTTGGAGGATCAGCAATTTTGATTCAAAGCACATTACAGCCTCTGTTTTGCAGAGACAAGGATTACCTAGGACCACATTGAACAGTTCATGAAGGTTGAGTAGTTTTAAAGACTTCTCCCTATTTTTTTATGTATTCGCCTCTTAGAAGAATTGCGATGATT
Organism: Penium margaritaceum; assembly: GCA_023375785.1. Classification (NCBI taxonomy): domain Eukaryota; kingdom Viridiplantae; phylum Streptophyta; class Zygnematophyceae; order Desmidiales; family Peniaceae; genus Penium; species Penium margaritaceum. Next base: position 39,673 of record SZWC01004514.1, on the reverse strand, counting down.
GATTCCAGCCCTTGCCAAGACAATTATGACTTTGGGGTTGCCATGTGCTGGATTCCTGAGCATTGTCAATTCTTTTAGCCACTGCATTTATCTAAAGGAACTTATCTTGGATGGAAAATTCTGCAATGGCCCACAATTTGTTGCGCTTAAGGCCATTTTTTAAGGAGACAGTGTTTGTCTTAGAGTGATGTTGCTGCCGGGAATGATTTTGTGGAATGTGCACGTCTAGTCTCTCACGCCGGAGTGCTGGATCACCCGTTGTAGCTTGTACCGTGCATTCGAATGTTGATTGAGTCATCCAGAGCATTCGATGACCGCGTATGTAACATTCTCACAGTTGTCGGGTAACGTCAAGGAGTCCTGGCCTGCTCGAGAGCTGGAATGCTTGTGGTCGATGATGCGACGGGCATCGTGAGCCATTTACCTTGCTCCACTGGTCTCCTTTTACTGTTGGATGGTATTTATATCAAACCACAAACTGAGTGCCATGCCATGTAAAACCGAGGCCACAAGGTGTAGTGCACCTCCAGAGTGGTTAGCCACATACTAACCATTTGTCCTTGAACTTTTACAGGATCTAACGGTTCAGGGAGTGCGAGGTTAACATCGAGATCCCTTGAGAGCTGGGGAATTTCCCTTGAGAGTATTACTTTTCATGCAAGCGCATTCTAAAGCTCATCCATGCTGGAGTTGAGCTATTTGAGCACTTGAGTGCCACCAATTTCTGGAAAAGGTCCTTATTGATACGTGTCTTTTGTGTTTTCCATAGGTTCATTCAGATTCTGAGCTGCCAGGTAACAAGGGCAGTGGAGGCACTGATCCTAATGCATTAGTCATTAGACTGACTGTCAGTGTCATCGTTCCCATGCAATTGGCTGTAAAATGTGACACGCCTGCTACTTTAGGGTTCATGTCTACCATGAATTGTGGTTCTTCTTGTATTGAAGTCACGAGTGACCCGCTGCTTGTTTCCGGTTGCACTTGCTCTAATCACCATTGTAGTCTCAATGTCGGCAAGCTCTCGACCAGTGGAGATATACTGATGACTGTTGTGAATTTGCCGATGATGAGTGAAGTTGTTGATTGCCCCTCAAGTACCCATTTGCTTTGATGCCAAGTGTTATGTCCAACAGCGTGTTAATGGTAAACGTGTCGGAGTTGTCAAACAGAGTACTGTACCAGAATTTGGGACACTCGAATATTTTTTTCTGATGATTTTGGAAGTGTTATTCACTGCTGTTGGGGTAAAAAACAATAAAAAGAAAATTGAACCCACAAATTCACCTTTTTGTGGCACGGCTTCAAGGAGATGGCCATGCAAGTGTAGCAAGAGACTGGCAGAGCCCGTTCAACGATTCATGCGACCACTCTCACATCATTGATTGCAGGCGTTCTACCTCGTGAGCAGATGAATCTGACGTTGCACCAAAGAACTGGGATGAATTCGTGCATGCCAAACTTGCCCACATTAAAAAGATGAACAAGAAGTCTGATGCACGATATAGGCTTCAACATATGCGTCAGCAGTCCAGCGCGGTAAAGTACAGGCAAAGTTTTTATGTAATCAGCACTGACAGCAACTTGACTCCCAACAAACTCTGTTTATACTAGAACAACAGTCTCATACGAGATGTTTGACAAGCAATCATCATATATGGCATGTAAGACAACCTTCTGCAAATGATTGTAGTGGCTGGTTACATCAACAGAGTGGAATACAACACTCAAATGCAGCAGTATTGCAGCTAGCAAACCTTAAGCCACAACCCTCATTGTGACGAAGGAAAGTCATAGTCGGTGGGAACCTTCTCTCCGATGGACATTGACACAGTCGATCAACGTGATAAATGGCTCTAATGGGCTTGCGGGAAGTTGGGACACATCTCGTGCGACTGTTGGAAATGGGATCAACATGCCAAAAATAGGAGAAATTCATAGAGTCAGGACACAACAAAGTACAGGAGTAGTGGCCGGAATTCATGTTCGGACAAAAAAAACCCGTGCCGACCGATCGTCCATCTGAGCGACACATCTCCACAAATGAGAGTTCCTATGATCAGAAATTTCAACAAGACATACAAGGACAATCAACTAGCGACACTCCTATAGGTACAACCAAAGGGTTATAAATTCTATGGAATGGTATGTGGACTACTAGATGGATGAGCTTCTCACATATTTTTAAGTAACAACATGGTTCAAAAGCTGGGATTTCAGACAAAACAAGGGGTGTTTGAAAGAAAACCATCGCTGAATGATTACAGATCCCTTGACTCCGTGAACCTCTTTGACTCCTAAATGGAGATCTGCACAACGTAAAATTCTGGAGAAATTTCCCACTGAGAAACCACAAAATCATCTTAGGATGAGATTTCCTACACTGACACAATCTGTAGATAGAATGGAACAACAAATCTGTCCATGTCAGTATAAATAACAGAGAATGAAATATGCCTTTGGTCAAGCGACCCATGATGCAATGGCGGTTACAAAAAGCAACAGAGGTCGAAGAAGTAGAGGATGTTGTTTCAGTCAAAAAATGCTTGCCAAAATATTTGGACATAGACAAGAGATATCAGTGACACGTGGCTCAAGTGTGGCTTGTCCATGTGGAGACCGGAGGAGCAAAAAGAATCATCACAGCAGAGACAGCCACATCGGCCTCAGCACTTGGCAAGTGCACAGTCATTGTGGAGGGTTTATAGTGCTCATCAAAGAGTTCAAAGAGATTTTCCTTGACAAACTTTCCCAATAGTTACCTCCACACTGAATGGACCTTAAGCCAGATAGCAGACTGACATTAAATGGGACTTATCAGAAGAGAGATCAAGACCAAACTCAAGAAGCAACTGGACAAGATTCTTGCTGAGGGATTCATCAGACCATCCACGTCACCCTATGTGGCACTTGTACTTCTCTTGCAAAATGAGACCGGATGGATACGAATTGGCATGGCCTAGCGAGCGTTGAACCTCATCACCATAAAAAACCATTATCTTCTTCCATCAACCTACACAGCAGCTATCATCAGCTTCATCTGAGAAGGACATGAAGAAGAAGGCATTTGGCGCTAGATTTGGACACTTCGAGTTCACAGTTACATCCTTGCAACATTCATGGCAGTGAAGAACAATCTTTTTGCATGTACCTTACAAAAGCAATTTTTTTTAGTGAAAGACTCTCAACATGCAACTTCAGTCACCGTTCAATCCATTTTTCAGAGCCGCATCATCGGTGGCGGATAGATCACCATGGACTCAAAAACTGTAAAGGCTGTCAAAGATTGGCCGACACCAACCACGTTCAGGAAGTTCGAGTGTTTCTAGGATTTTACAAATACTACCGTTAACTCATAAAGGACTATGCTTGTGTGTTTGCGCCTCTCTCCGATCTTACTTGTAAAACCACAAAGTAGAGTTGGGAAGACAATGACCAGGAATTGTGAAACTCTTGAGAATCGTTCTAACATCAGTGCCAGCCCTCCTGTTATCAGATCCAATGGTAGACTATGTCATGGCCACCGATGCGTTCTGTCAAGCAATCAGAGGCATTCTTCTCCTTTACTATGACACTGAAGAACAGCCGGTTATGTACACGTCATAAAAACTATGCAGACTGGAACTCGCCAGGTCGTCATGCCACAAAGCGAGGAGTTGTGATGGATGCTTTTGGAGGAGTGCCACGACATTGGTCCAAGTGGAAACTTTGTTGATGACAAGACAGCCAAGAAGCTGGAAATGTATAACTGGTGACACAAGATGCAGCCAAAGCAATATTCCCGTGATTTCCATCCACCAGCGTGATTTCTCCAGCGTTTGGGAAGCATCACGACAAAATTTTGTGAAGATAGAAGCAACTATGAAGTGAGGAGTAGACCAGCATCACAACGGTGACATGTTCAACACGTCATTGTTGACCGAGTTGTCCTTAGTTTGACAAATATCAAAATCCATGAACATGAATTTGTCAAAATCAAATACAAGTGATTGGGACCGTTTGACATCAAACAAATGCAAACCCATGGCGTCGCTCGATTTTACCTGCCAAACATTATGCAGATCCGTCCTGTTGTCTACAATAGCAAGATCAAGCACTACCATGAGCCCAACAAGCAATTCTCTGTAAACTACTAGGAATCTTCATTGCCCAATGAGCTGCAACAACTTTGTATTGTTGAGAGAAATGACAACTGACAAGTACGCAACATCAGTACCTCCAATAGCGCACGGCGGGTGACGCACATGATAGTACCAGTTTGTTCTAAAAGTAGCCCAAGACCACTGTTTTGGCCATAATTCTATGCAAAGTTGTTTAAACACAACACCGTCTTAAACCTGAGATATAGAATCTAAATTCAAACAATATGGCTGGTTACACACACAGGTCCAACACTGATTGGATGACAGAAATTACAAAACATGTAAATTTAATTCAAGAGCTAGTCCACGAAGAAAACTCTAGCAATCGAAAAAACAATATGGAGCACCCAAGCAATCATCTTGGACACCGTACCAGCTACTATGGGTGGGATCATTGCCCTTTAGTACTCTGAGGCCATCTAGGTCGGCATTAGGGATGTTCACGAGCATGAACATGACTGAGCAGTCACAAAAAGCTACATAGACAGACGGGGGCGGCTCGCATCACAACACTCTCCCATGAACTGATGATAGGCATGTCAATACACATGTAGAAGTGACAAAGGTGCGCGATGAGTCCATGCTAACACACCCCACTGCAAGGCACTCTCAAAGCAAGGGGCAAAGCCCGACGGAATGAGTGGCCACCATGAAAATTTTGTATGCCAGTGTCTTGGTCAGGAAGCCAGCCTACTACATGTCAGTGCCGATCCGGATGACGAAGATCTTTCGTTGTTCCACAAGATCACACACAAAATGATGCACAACAGCAATGTGCTTCGTGCGTGCATGAAACACACCAGAATTCTCAGAAATGGTACTCTGGTTCTCACAAAACATAATGATGCAAGGAACTGGCTTACACAACTCAAGAAAGATGTTGCAAGCACACCAACTCAATGCCCCCAATCCCCAATACAACATACTCAGACTCTAAGGATCTACATGCAATGCATTCTTGCTTGTCGTTATGGCACAGCATAGCGGTACCGTCTAGTAGGAGTACATAGCATGTTTGACTGTTGCCATCAAGAGTCGAGGCCCAGTCGATGTTTGTGTAGCCGTCAACTACCACCAAACACTATCGTCAGAAGTGAAGTCCAAGGAACAATGTCAAAACCACATACCATACCACTCGCACCGCCATACAAAGGGATCTCGCCAGAGGACACTGTCCAAACTGTGTAAGGAGGTTGACAAGAAAGGCACCGTTGGGTTGTGTGGTCGTGGCATCACAAGTCACAAGTATATCAGAGAGCCAATGAGATACAAGTACAAGATTACGTCCATTGTCTGCCTTTGCTGTACTAGATCATCCACCTTCAGGGCATCGTACCCATCAGGTGTGATAGGGGTAAAGGCTATGGGCACCGCTAAGGAGGTCAAGAAACTACTCCCCAACAATTTGGGCATAACGTGCCTAATGCAGCAAGAGTGTCCGCTGCTGAAGGTTACATACGATCTCCATCCCAAGGAATGCAGTTGTAGGACCTCGATCCTTAAGCCTATTGGCACCTTGAAGGACTGCCTTGGCCTCCTTTGCACCGTCCAGCAAAGGAGAGTCAATCAGGAGGTCATCCACACAGACTAGGATGAAGGTGAGGGTATGAACTGTGTTTCTAAGGAAGAGGGATGGGTTAGCATCACCCTGCATGTAATCGACACGTATCAATGTGCCAGTGATCTCCACGTTCCAACACCGTGATGATAACTTCAGGCCGTACAAGTCCTTGTACCGACCTGAAAACGTGGTGGTTGAACCATGTACATGTCCTCCTCTAGAGTATCATGGAGGACCACATCGTTCACATCCATCTAGTGTAGCTCCCAATCATGGTGGGTAACGACATTGAACAAGGCACAAGCAGTTGTCATACAACAAATAGATGCATGTCAGTGAAATTCATACCCTCAACCTGTGAGTACCCCTCGGCCATCAAGCGCAACTTGTAGCGATCCAATGAGTCGTCAGGTTTCACCTTCTTGAGAATGACCTACAAGGCCTGTGGGGCCTCCCGCCCTGATGGGAGGTCAACAAGCATGTAGACTCCGTGGTCAGAGATGTCTCTCAGCCCATCCTCAAAGGTTGCATGACACAGCTTTATATCCTCAGCCGGAAAAGCCTCCTTTCATGTGCCTAGATCAGGCGCCATCAAGGGAGAGCTCAAATGTATGCCTCTAGACTCGTCTTGTCCATGAAAAGATCAGTTAGGAAATTGCAAGCCACCAAGAACTTACGGGAGACCAACTCGTGGCCTACAGGGTATGCTGAATGTACCTCAGTGCAATCCGCGTGGACATTCAAGCCAAGGACTTCTGTGCCAGGCTCATCGCTCTGAACATTGAGAGTCAAGCTTCAAGGAACGAAATAAGCCATGTGTTGCACCTTAGAGGCCAGTGGTCAAAGACGACCACCGGGCTTGCGAGTGTAGCGTGATGTTGACGTGCTTAATTTGGTTGCATAGCAGGTAGCTGCACCACAACTGTAAAGGCTGTGGACTTAGAGGGAGGGGGAGATGGTACAGGAGAGTCATTGAATGGTGTCAATAGAGATACTTTCACCAGTGCAATAGAGATACTTTCACCAGCATAGGTGAGGATTCCCGGACGGACACATCCGTAGGACTAAAGTCCTCCATTTGTGAAGAAGCAACACAGGTGGGAACATGGTCCACGACCAGCAACAAAGTGTTGGACAGTTCACAGTAGGTGAGAGCCTCAAAGAAGAGAGCATCAAAAGACTCGACAATGCAATGACGACTAGGGTCCCAAAAACCGCTAGGCCTTCGATTGCAAGTAGATGCTGGATAAATCACATATGCGATCCTGAGGTGCAACATTGGACTCCTGTTGGTCGTTGGTGCACAAGATGTAGGCTAAACATCCCTAGACGCAAGCAAGATGGGAATCAATGTGATTGTCAAACCACAGCTCGTATGGTGTGATAGGTCCTTCACCTTGTAACTGGACTGCAATAGATCCTTCACTTGCTTGACAGCGGCAAGTTCAGGCTTTGCAATGAGCAGATCATCTACATAGATGATACGAGCACAGTGACAAGGGTGGTCCCAAATGGGATGAAGAATTGGGATGGATTTGCAGTGATGTGCACCAAGTCACCCTTAAAGAGGGTGCGACTGATCTATGTGTTCCAGCACATAGGTGAATGTTTCAGGCCATATAAGGCCTTCCGCAATTGCAAGATACAACCTGTGCCATCTTCAAATCCAGGGGCCTGGGCCATGTAGAGCTCGTCACCATCGAGAGTGTCATGCAAGAAGTAATTGCTCACGTCCATCTGGTGAAGCTCCCAGTCATGCTGTGCGACCATGCAAAAGAGCGAATGGCTTGTGGCTGGTGGTACCTGTGCAAAGCCCTTGGCTACGAGCCGGGCTGTAGTTGTCTAGCGTACCGCCAATGATACGGTTCCAAACAGGGCCCCAGAACGCCAAGTCTTTAAATAATGAGTCACCTTAAGAAAGGTGCAGAGACAACCACGGGGAGCCAATTTGCTATCCCATTCGTCCTCCAGGAGCCAGACACTTGCAACACAATCCCAAATGGACACGGGACAAAGATTCATGCTCTGTCCATACCAAGAGAAGTAGGTGGTGACGGGACGGGGCAAGGGACGATGGAGAACCTTGTTTTAAATCCAAGTCATTTACGATATGACCTCGAAAAAAATGCCCTCAGAGAGACCTGAATCAATGCGCATAGTTCGGACCGCATCAGCCATGTTGCGGTTCCACCACTCAAAAACACTACTCTACTCTATAGAGTAAGGCGCAGCGATCTCATGTCTACCGCATAGGCTCCTGAGGAAAGCATCTACCTCTCCCACAAAATCACGACCTCGGTCAAAGCGGAGGCAGCAAAGTGGACGACCACACTTGTGCTTTGTGGCAAGAAGCAAATCATAAATCATAGCCGCAGTCTCATCCTTTTGCTAGAGGCTAAAAACCCACCAAAAACAAGAGTTGTTGTGAGTGAGGGTGAGCACGCAACAACCAGGCTCCGCAATAGACTCAACATGTAAAGGACCCACGAGGTCAGAGTGGACCAACGCAACCGGATGGGAGGCTCGAGAAGAGGACATAGGATAAGAGGACCTATGCATGTTTTCCTGAGTAAAATGGATATACTCAGTTTTGTAAGGCAAGTGGAAGGTGGCTGGATTGAGGCCATGGACAGGCTGCGTGTGAAGCATGGTCTGGACGGCAGATATGTGTTTGTGGAAAAGGCAATGATGCAGGAGATGAGTCTATTGTAGGGCTAGAGTTCTCGTGAAGAAGTCGTGTTTCCTCTGTAAAGACAGGGGTGAGGATACAAAACATAAACAAGTGACATACCACAAGCTATCAGGAGACAATACATACAACATCACAGTCCACGTCGACATAGAGTGAATGTGATAATGTCGCAAAAGTGTAGAAAATTCATGCTTTTGCAGTTGAGAGTAGTGAAAGACTGAAGGTTGAGCTCTAGACCTGGCACATACACATCGGTCACGTAGACATCGTGAGACAGAGGCGTACGACACCAACACTAGGAACATCATGCATTTTGTGGGACCTAGTCCGAACACTCTAGACAACACCCACTGGGCCAAGCATACTGAATGCTTGTCAAAAAGACGTCATGTGATGCGTAGCATCGGAGTCGATCATCCAGATACCATCAGGATTACCTGCAGACGTGGTTACGTCACACTGACCGACCTGACATGACACAGGCAACGGGTGCTACTCATGAGATTAAGATGTAAAGTGTGCCTGCCAGTTATCAAGCCAGGCAACATCATCCAAGATGAGGATGGGAACATAATGGTCATCCACAGGAGGATCATTGCGGAATGCGATCCCAGTCTGACAACAAGCACACATACAACTTGTGCTTCTCTAGGAATGACAAGGAGGGAAGCCGAGGCAGTGCGTAATGAAATTCTTGAGCTTGTTCTCACGAGCCGAGGCCTAGGATTTGGGAGGTAGTATGGCGTGGCCATGTCGGAAGGAGTAGCTAAGGTATAGCTGCATTGCGACACCTGAGGTGACCATGCCAGATACAAAGTCCATGTATACACATGCTCGACAGAAGGCATGGGAGGAGTCGCGTACCCTACTTAACTTGGATTTTGTTGAATGAGTAGTTGCATAACTTATTCGTTCAGGTCTTTGATGTTTTGTAATGAATTTGGGTACATCAGTAATTTATTCATATGTTTAGGGATTATACCTTGAATTTGACGTTGAGTCGTGTTCAATATCGCTTTTGTCGAGTTGACAGATCTCACACTTCGGTTCAAAAACTTGAACGGATGTGTTGCCCTCCATTGTAGGCTCGGCAGTGCACGCTTGCTCCCAGCTTCAACGATTTCAACACACTAGTGGCTCGTCCGGCACCCATCTGGGATACTCCATGTATGCCACAAATGTGCTATCAACCTCGCCTTGAGCAGTCAGTAATATTCACCCTCTACATCCCTCACCCAAGCATCCACGATGGACCATTTCCTCAGCAAAGTTACTCAAGAGGAGCGTATCTGTCACCTTGTCCAAACCACCAAGCATGGACCTCCACCCTGTGCAAGAGTGTCCAAGTGGCCAGTAGCATGTTCCTCTGTCCTTTGATGACTCTGAGGTATCACTTGCACCCTCTCCATGTGGGTATTTGGTGATCCATCCCAGTGCGCCACCACTCCCGTCTCCACTGTCCCTACCCTCAACCATCGCGCTTGTCTATTGCGAGCCAAGCGAGTGCATTCACAATGACGATGATGCGACAACATCCACTCTTATCACTCCACGCATGTGGAACTATAGCCATGGTGCCGGTCCTTCTCATCTTCTTATAGAAAGTGAGGATCCTGATGCATCACCATCTCATCCTGACTCTGTGGCTGTCTATGTAACCTCCGAGACCATACGGAAGTGCCCTACCACTGCAAAACAGGGCAATAGGAAGGCCGTCTCCCTGGAGAAGTAGAAGGAGAAGCCACCATACCATGGTAGGACCCGTTTTGCATCCATCATCATCAACGCTGAACTGCTGCCCTCTGAAAGCATCCCACATCCCAGCCCTGATTTCGGCCACAAACCATCAGCACCAGTTCAACAAACTGGCAATGAATCTACTACTTCTGAGAGCAATGAAGAGCAGAGTTTGGATGACTCAACTCAAACTGAGTGTGTCAAATTTTTGCTCTTGTAGTCGACCACAACACAGACGACGCCCTCGACCGGTTCCTCTTGCAAAAAATGTGGGCCCTACTGTGATTGGTTCTCCAGTGGGCATTTCACTACCATCTACAAAGCCGTGAAGTCACATTTGTCAATCAACGCCGTAGTGCAGCACTTCAAGCGTGCCTTTGTTACCCCTTACAAGTACTCCGTAATGGACTGTCTATTGCAAAGTTCTATTAAGGGTTGGTCCAAAGAGGAGAGAAAGGGGTCCTGAAGTAGTAGTACAAGGTAGCCGTCATTGCTTTCATTCCTGTTGTACCATCGACACCCATCTCCAACCAAAAGTGGAAAAATGGAAGCTATGGAAAACGTGCATGGCTCGCGGACAAGGTGGACATTATGCAGGAGATTTAAACAAGGCTTGAAGCTGTGTTATGCACCGGGCGAGCCCTCAACATGAAGCTCATCCGCCACAAGATTCGTGGTATCATCACGCTGCACACACCGGACAAGCTTAAGCTTGTGGAGATGGGCATACATGCCTTCTTGCGGACATGGGTCCACAAGATCATGCACAATGAGCTTGGCTGGTCATGGCGCTCAGCAACAACTGCTACGCAGAAGGTTCCTCCAAACTAGGAGGAGCTGGTGCACACCATGCACCATCGAGCACTGAGCATGGTGAAACGTTATGGAGTGGTTCCGTTTCTTGTGGTGAATGCCGATCACACCAGCATTCAGCTTATGCCAAGCGTGACGCACACCTTTGCACCAAGCGGGCATGATGAAGTTGGACTTGTGGGCATGGAAGATAAGTGTAAGATTATAGCCGTGGTGACATCATCAATGACAGGAGAGCTACTCCCGATGCAACTTGTTTATCGAGTCAAGATTGCCCGTTGCCAGCCTCATGACCCGCACACCGACAAACTCATCAAAGAGGGGTGACATCTGAATAACACGTCCACCCACTAGGCTAACGCGGACACGACACGTGACTGGGTCAGGAACATCGTCTATCCCAACTACAAAAAAAAACTGCCGTGCTTTGAATGTCCATTAGGGTGAGGCGAACGTGCTCCTTGTATTTGACACTTGGCGTCCACGGTGTAGCAGATCCTTCCAAGAGTGGCTAGGAAACAATTCTCCATACATGCACATGGTGTACATCCCACTGGGATGTACACAAAAAACAAAGCCAGTGAACGTCAGACTCGTCCGTGTGCTGAAGAACAAACTTGAAGAGCTCTTCTCACAGTGGGGTGCGGACAGGTCACACGAGGGAGGGAGCATGCAGCCAAGGATACAGGTGGTGAAGGAGGCAGAATGCGGCTGGCTGTACAAGGCTTGGCTGTACGTCTGCGTTGCTGAACCCGTGGTCAAAAACGTGTGGGCCTATGCCAACTTCCCACGTCTTTGACCCTGCATTCTAGAAGGAAGCAACCCCATTTGTAGGCAAAGCATTGTTCCACACTGATGTGCCTAAAGAGGACGATGTTTTAGTTTATTCTCTCTTGCATTCAATGTACTTTTCACGTGTGTGTGCACACGTCTTACGATCTTGCATTAATGTTGATGAGGACAAAAGCTGTGATTTGTATGAAATGTGTGAGAGACAAAGAAGTAAAGCGTGTGGAAGATAATGTATGCAACAAACACACACTCAATGGAATGCAAAAAGAACAAAAAGGTGAAGTGAACCCATGATTTCAACCATCATAGATTCCAAATTTGTTATGCATCTTTAAAATTTTACAAACCACCATTTCAAACGTTTCACACACAAAGAAAGGTTAATATCGGAATCCAAGTTAAGTAGGGTATTCAGTCATAACAACTGCAGTGCCGGCAGAGGATGCGGCTGCTGAGAAAGTAGAGGAAGTACCAATAGGAGAGGCGGTGGTAGCTACAGCGGTACAAAGGCATTGCTCAAGCTTGCGACGAATGGCGCTAACAACACGGGACTCGTCAGTGGGTGATGGGCAGGTGTACCAGCAAAGACCTGGCTGGCCACAAGTGTGGCAGGCAAGAGAGCTTCCATGAGAGGAGTTGTTGTTGGATGGCTGCTGGGTCTTGCCCTTCCCCTTCTTCCTATGCCATCCCTTGCCGTGATCAGCACCACTTGTGGCTCCGGTGGCACCAGGGGTCCCAAATGATAGATGCGTAAGAGAGGCAGAGCTGACTACTTCTAATGTCCCTGTCTCTCCATGCTGCAGGCGAGTGTCATGAATTGCCTTTTTCCCATTCAAGAACTATGAATAAAACCAGGACATCAGATTATCGTGGGACAACATGGCCTCCAAGATCTTGAGGTCAAATTCAAAGAGGAATTACGTTGTTCTTCGCATAGTTGGGAGTTACATTGTTCTAGATGGTGAGGAGAGCAGCCAGCAAAGGCGGACCAGCCTTGCCGTGCTGACAAAGAAGATCCTACACGCGGCGTCAATAGGCAGTGAAAGACTCAAAATCACCCATCTTGAGGTCGTTGAAGCTCCTGAGAAGGCGACTGAAGATGGCCTAGCTAGAATCATATGATGGAAATGTGAGGGTGCTCCATGCTTCACAGGGGTCGAGGTCCATGGAGGCAGTAGGATCACTAATCAAGGGTTTGAAGTCAGTGCGATCACTCTTTGATGCGGTGAAGACGAGGGTATTAGCTGCTAGGCCTGCCTCAAACAACTGCTCAGGGATGGATGAGTCGTACCTCAGGGTGTTGTAGGGCCGGAGATCCTCATCTTCAGTCCATAGGCAAAATGAAAACTACCAAAACGTAAACTGTCCCATCTCAAGGTGGGATGGTGGTGAGTCAAATTCCTTTGGTCTACACTGTGTACTGGCTCCACTGCCTAAAGGTCCTAGGGAAATAGAGACAGACTGCTGCTGCTACTGCTAAGCTACTGCATCTACTACAGTAGAGACCGTGAGACTAGTCTGGGTGAGGCGAGGTGGCTGAGTGGATGTAACCGTCTGAGTATACTATAACATGGCTACGAGGTTGCGCAAGTCGTCAGCCTACTACTGAAGAGCGGCAACCCGGTCACATGGTGGTGTTGCACTAGCAAAGGTTGACTATGTTGCACTAGTAGTACCAGGTCTAGCCATGGTACCAGGCAGTGGATGTAGCCTAAAACTGTGTCTGCTACTTGGGGACAGCAAAGGTTGTCCAAAACAATCTCTGGAAAAGTTGAGACCAGGAGGAAAAAGAACCTTTATGTTGTGTTCTTTTCCTTTGAAACTACCCCACAAGTTATCAGCTACCCCGTATGAGGAATCCACTATTACATCCAATCATTTTACTTTCTTTGGTGATGGTCAGTGATAGGGAGCCTGTCGGAGCTGCGCGGAAGCTTGTGCAGCTTCAATCGCACCTACTGTGATTGCCACTGTAGTCGCCACCGAGTTACTCTTGCCGCCTCGTGATGTTGCTGCTGGTGCAACAAGTGCGTACTCCTACTACAATTGTTGGGGGTTGTTGCTGCGGTTGCTATTGCTGCTGTTGCCGCTGGTCCTTCTGCTTCTGTTCCTACTACTGTTGCTATTGCTGTTACTACTACTATTGCTTCTTCTGCTTCTACTGTTGTTGTTGCTACTTCTGTGGCTTCATAAATGCAATGCTGTAGCTATTTCTGCGAGCTGATCCAACAACTACATTGCTTCTAATGCTGCTGCTACGCCCTGTTTCTGTTATTCCGTTGCTGCTCCTCCCATGCGGTAGACAGCGAGCGAGCGTGAGTATGAGATTTCTTTGTTCTTTTTTTGGGATCCTGCCGGTTTCCTGGTGTGGCGTAGGTTGATCCCAGAGCTGCTGACGTGGCTGCATCCGGCCAAGAGATTACATTGGTTACACATTTTGAGGAGGGGTAGATTAAGCAAAAAATAGGATGCAGCAAAGCCAGCTCCTTGCTCCGTGGTGGTGCAGTGCCACGTGCGTTGGCTCCACCATTGGTATTGTGCTGCTTTACATCGGCCGCATGACTGCCTACGCTACCACCATTGTGGGGTCAATGTCGCAAAAAATATTTCACCAGCATTTCTCCTGCATTGGGAGCATTTTTAAGCCGCCACATTCGAGGCTTACTTTGCCAAGAATAATCCATAGAGTTTCCCCTGAAGAAGCTCGTATGGGGGTTCACAAACGTTGATTGACACCTATAAGCCACTACTGATTCTCATTCCGCTGCAGCTACTAGGCTATGGCGCTGATACCAAGAAGGAAACGATGTTGCGCTAGTCTGGATAATACAGTTTTGTGTTGCCTCATGCACTTGGACTGAAGTGTGTGGTCTTCTACGTCCAAACGTAGTGCCTGAGTAGCGATGGCTACTCAGTTGTGAGAGGGAAAACTTGCACTCAAGGCTCAGTGCCAAAATGATAGCTGAAAGTGAGTAATAACTGAGTTGACAGCAAGAATGAAGTGTGGTGTGAGACCCCTCCCACACTAACCAGGACCATTACCTGTAGGAGGCTTGTTTCTTAGTCTACCAGCCAATCATAAAAATACCCTAATTTTTGGTATGTGATACGTTCTAACTGAGCCCTGCCAAAGGAATGATAGCCCCAAACCCGGACGTCATTTGTTTTTCCTGAAAACTTGACAAACCCAACATATGTACGCTGCGAACGCAGTCGGGAAGTTGGAATCAACTAGAAAAATCCCACACGAGAGTTATGGTTACCTAAGTCTAGGCAGAATACTTGCTACAAGGTGCTATTGTCCATGACTATCTGTGGCATGAATGTTGGTGGCTGCAGTCAATAGAGCTAGGTGCGCAATGCTACCAAGTGGAAGACTCCACACAAGGAGATAAGAGCCACTTCTCTAAAACTGGTGGAACATCTCCTCCATCACTCAATGTCAACTGACATCAACGTCTGCCGAGTCAGCCATCTGCACGAGCATGTACACCAGCCAAGAGGTCACATAATAGATCAATAAGACAATGCGCATGCAAATCACAATAGCATTGTCATCTTCGGCCTACGTCTACATACGTGCCGGGATGTTGGGCAAACGGAGGTGAAGTGCTATATCCTAGACATACACAAGTCCCAAAACAACATGAGTGGACATTTGTGTTTTTTTTTGGTGGCCCACTGCGGGTCCACCTCGTAACTTTTATGCCAATCGGCCAAGGGAAAATTGGCCACATGCCTTGACCTCCGGTGTTCTTCCATTTTCTGGATGGTCAACAGAGGTATTCCAAACCGTATCAATGTTTTTACAGTGTTTAGTCGAATTCTTGACACTGCTGGCCTTTTCAAAAATTGTGCCTTAATGTTGTCGAACCCTCCCTTCTTCTCGGGAGAGTTTTGGGAAGCGACCACTCATGGTGCGGCATTGCATGCGTTGCTCGGCTCATGCGCCGAAGATTGAACATATGTCTCATTGTGAGTTTTGTTATTGTATAAATACACTAGACATGGTATCATAGTACACTTGTTGCTTCATAAAAGTTATCCATTTGTATTAATTCCTCAAACCGTCTACTGTTCCCGAATTTACCCCTATGCACTACCCACGTTCCACTCGGTGTTTCATGTGAGCGGGGTGTTATGCCAAGCAGAATGTAAATGGTTCAAAGGGATGAGGTGCAGGAAAAAAAAGTTGATTTGGGATTTTGGGACGAGTGGATAATTTGCATTAAGCAATAAGTTTACTTCGATGACAGGTGTCGAACGCAACAAGTACCTATGTACAATGTAAAGAATGAGACTGAGATATAAGTCCGGTCATCGACGTTTGCACGAGCGACACTTGCGAGATCGTGTAGTGACTGGTGGAATCAAGAATCTCTGTCGAGAAGTTGGTGGACTGTCGACCGTTTTGGAAAGGGGTCGAATTTTTCACAAACTTCTCGAACGGAACACTGGAGGTCGGTACATTTGGCAAAGATACCTTCGACCAGACGGTGTAAACATCCTCAAGTCACTGCAGGATGGGCCATTAATGTAATAACAAAAATCCCCACTCATGAGTTATAGGAACTTGTGTACGCCAAGGACAAAACACCCCTCCTCCCTTTAGCCGCGACGTCCCGGCGCACTAGCAGACATAGGCTAGTGATGGCAATTGTGGCCGTCAATCAAATTATTGATGTCCTAGAGGTTGTCATAGGACTCCCAACCATTTTGTGCGGTGCCGTATCCGTGCCAATTGACCAGATACTTGGTCATTTGGCCATGGTATTGATGTCTGAGGATATCTTCGATTACATACTCCGTATCCCTGTCCATTTGTTCAGGAGGTGGGAGTGCAACGTCTCGGCCGGGGAAGTTTGTGTCAGGGTCCTGGGAATTCTTGAGCTTGAAAATGTGGAAGACAAGATGAATTGCCATGATTTTAGGGTGGCAAAGATAAGCAACGAGTGGGATTTGCATTTGGTCGACCTCAAATGGTCCCAACCATCATGGTCTGAGCTTCGCGAAGTCTCTTCCTTGGAGTCAGACAAGGAAGCGATTGCATGTGCTGAGCACACCATCGTTGTGCTGTTGATGGCTGCCCGTTTCATAGCTCCATACATTTTCCTGATGGTTTGCTGTGTTTCCTCTGAGATGCTTGTGAAGTCCTGATGGTGAATGTCAACCGTGGAAATATTGATCTGACTGTGCACACCAGCTGGTGTGGCAAGAAGTTTTTCGTACACTATCTCAAATGATATGCTTTCAATTGCAGTTTAAGTGGCGGAGTTGTATGCAAGTTTGGTGGTCTGCAGTTTTTCTCCCCAGTTAGTGCCATGTGGCTCCCATAAGGTTCGGAGAAGTTATTCGAGCATCTCATTGGTTCGCTTGGTTTGTCCATCAGTCTTAGGATGGAACGCCGTTGATAGTCGGATCTGACTGCCGTAGCATGTCATTATTTCGTGCCAAAAATGGCTAGTGAAGCACGCATCTCCATCGCTGATGATGGTGCATGGCACTCCTTGCATCCATACGATTTGATTGAGAAACAACCACGCTTTCCCTTCTGTGGTGACGGTGGTTGTCGTCAGGAGAAATGCGACATTCTAGAAAATCTGTCAATCACAACAATGATGGTGTCATATCCCTTGGGAGTTGCATACGGTCCGGTTACGAAATCCATTGTGATATTGTTCCACATTTCAATCCCAACGGGTAGGAGTTACAGCAAACAAGATGGCCGCGTGCAACAAGATCATTGCCTCTGACAAGTGTCACACTATTTGTAGAATGCTTCCACGTTGGTTTGCATCTTGTCCCACCAGTTACACTTTACAAGATTTTCGAGCGTCATGTCCTCGCTGAAGTGTCCACCTAGACTGGTGTCCTGGTATTCCTTCGATAAAATCTGTTGTACTTCCTCGTTTGGAGGAGCAATGACAAGGCGAGTAAAATGCTGTTGCCAGTAGGGGTCGTTGAACCAAAACTTTGTGTATTCATACCAGCCAAACTCATTGTGATCCTTCTCGAACAATGCCACGAGGTACGGGTTCCGTTCAACAAGAAAATATGATGATCTCAGCCTTTCAGTGTGGTTGCCGACTTAGAGCATCTGTCAGATTTGTTTTTCCAGGCCGGTACTCGATGTGTAGTCGAAGTTGGAATCAAGGACCTCTATCCATGAAATCTTTCCATGGCTTGAATTTGGCTGGGTCTTTAGATATTTCAGGACGTGATGGTTGGTGCGAATGATGCATCGTCACATTTCAAGTAGCACTACCGTGTTTCGAATACATGCAAGACTTCAAGCAGCTCCTTCTTGTACACCGCGTAATTCAGTTCTGGCCCTCATAGTTTTTTTGACATGTACGCGATCGGTTGTTCTCCACTGCTTTTGTCCTGGAGGAGAATGGCTCCAATGGCTTGATCGGACTCATCGGTGGCCATCACGTAATCCACTACTAGATCTACCAGTCATAAGGCTGAAGACGACGTCATGGATTTTCTCAAAGAGTGAAATGCTTCCTGTTCGTTGTCCCCCCAATTCCATTCTATTGTTTTCTGGGTTAGATCAGAGAGTGGCGCTGGCACTAGTGCATGGTCCTTTACGAATCGGCAGAAGTAGTTGCAGAAACCCAACATTACTTGGACGTCATGGACATTTGTAGGTGTCGGCCAATCAGCGACCGTCTCCACTTTTTTCCAGTCCATGGCCATCTGCCCGTCGCTGATGATATGGCCCAAAAACTTGATCAAACGGTAACTGAAGTCAAACTTCGAGATTCTTCTAAAGAATTTCTCTTTTTGTAAAATCTCGAGAAGGTTTCTAAGATTTCCATTGCGCTCTTCCGGGGTGCTGTTGTATGCTAGGATGTCGTTGAATTACACGAAGACAAAGTGGTCGAGGTACGGGCAGAGAATGTTGTTCATCGCTGCCACAAATGTTATAAGGACATTCGTGAGTCCAAACAGCATGATTGTGAACTCAAAGTGTCCCTATCTCGTGTAGAATGTTGTCTTCTTGACGTCCTTATCAGATATGTGGATCTGACGATAGCCGCTGTGTGTGCCGATTTTGCGAAAAATTCTTTCTCCACGGAGTTGGTTGAAAAGTTCATTTGCTCTTGGAAGGAGGTAGCGGTTTTCTATGGTAATGTTGTTCAACGCTTGATATTCCACACACATCCAAAATTCTCCCGTTTCCTTTTTCACGAGAAATAGTAGAACTGTGTAGGGTGATCTGGAGGGTCGGATGAACCCATACCTCAGCATCTCAACAAGCTAATTCTTGATTTCGGTAAGCTCGTGGTCGCTCATCCGATAGGTCTCCTTCACGTTGGTCTGCAGGCTGGCTTCAGGTCTATCTGATGCTCGATCTTGCCTTGCGGTGGTAGCTCTTGGGGTAGTTCATCAAGAAAAACCTCTTCGGACTCCTCAATGAGCTCCACAAATGCTTTATGTTTTACTACAAACTTCTTAGGTGTCGAGGCTGTTGATATTGCTTTGGCAGCTACGATTTCTTTTGCTTCTCCTGCCTCTACGTGGATAATCCATGCTTGGACTCCGCGCTTCACGTAACGCTTGGCCACGTCCAAAGTTTTTGGTTGGAGTTTTATGACTACTGCAACTTCCTCTGCTTGTTTTGGTAGTCGCTATTACGTCGTGGATCGCTTGACAAAAGGCAGGTGTTGCTTCTTGCAATTAATGTTGACATAAACTGCTCTACTACACCAATCAACTTGTGGATTGTGCCAGTAACGACAATCTCACCCAAGGATGATTTAATGGTCGCCCATTGGGCAAGTCCTCCAGACCGTTACGTCGTGCTGTTCTCCAATTTGCGGTTAGAGTGGTTCTCGAAGTTGATGGATCTGCAGACGTCTATCGACGTTTTTTCCTTCAAACACTACTGGTTCGATCTGTAAACCCTGCTTCTGAACCATGTCATTCCCGACAAAACTATGAGAAGCTCCTCCCTCCAATAGTGCCAACACAGTTATGCAACTTTTACAACCCCTTGATTGCACTTGTAGTAGTATCGCTGATTGGTTGTCCTCGTACCCCTCGTTAAATTTTGTGATCTAGAACCCTCATCTACGACAATGTGAGCCGCTCAGATGGGAGATCGGTCGGCATAGATTTTTCCGACCGGATAGGAGTCGCTTTGTGTATTCTTGCCCTCTGTCGTTTCTCCACTCCTCACTTGTTTTCAGCGATTTTCCCCCATTTTTGGTTTGATGTTGTTGCTTTCGGCAGCTGCGCGGAATATGACCTGTTTTTCACAAGTCCGGCACAACCGTTGATCATGCTGATCGACGGTAATGATTTTGAATGGAGACAAGATTTCTGTCGACAGCAACTTTCCCCGGCCACGATAAGGATTGTGGTCTTGGGGTCGCCAACTATTGGATTCATGCATTTGAGTGTTATATGCAACGCTATCAATGCGTTCGACTGTTGCGATGATTTGTAGAAGGTCGTCTTGGTTGCCAAGAGTGGTGATTGCTCACCAAATATCTTGTTTGAGGGCGTTGTAGTAGAAACATGGTTCATAGGGGAGAAGGTCTCTACTGATGATGATTTCACAAAGATTGGGAGTGTATTCACCCACGTTGGACAACTAATGCAAACGTTGGAGTCTACTGCGTGCGTGAGACTTCCCGTTCAGCTTCCCAATGTGAGTAAGTGTAGCGCGTGAGAGAGTTGTGCCACATCGGATTGATCTACTTGAGAGGTAGTGCACCTGCGTTCGACGATGTGAGAGCGATCGCGAGAGCCGTTGATGTAGTCCCGCAGGTCTCCTACTGTCGTTGGGTGGGCTTTAGATCGGACCACCAACCGAAAGTAGTGCCACGCAAGAGCGAGGCCACGAGGTGAATCTTGTTTTTGTCGTTTTTGACATACCATCAGTGAAGTTTATCGCCAAAATCGTCCGCTACATCCTAACCGTCGGTCCCTTGGAGTTTGCGAGATTGAAGGGCTCAGGTTTTGTCGGTCGAATATAGGGTTCTCTCCAGAGTTGCAAATTTCTCTCAGTGAGTATTGCCTCACGTGCACGAGAAACTCGAAGCTCCTCCACCGTTGCGCTGAGCTGTTTGAGGAGATGGATGTTGAGGCCCTCAAGTCCCAACGATTCCTGGTAAATGTCTTCATTGATTCGTGCATGTCGGTTGATGCTTCCCATTGTGCTAGGTGTCGACTCAACGGGCTGCAGCATAGGCGAGGGGTTTGCCGGGCCCGAGGGGTCTGTCGCCGGATCGGCTGTCGAGTTCGTTGCTGCCGCGCCATTCACAGAGAAAGTTGTTAGTACAGCCGAGTTCGCTCGAAGAGCATTTTTGTTTGCGTGCTACTGATCAGCCATGGTCGGAGTACTCGTGGGGATTGCTGCTCATTTGGCTGCGCTTGCTCCGTTCACTGTTGTCATCGCAAATTCTGTAACTTCTTGAATGATGGAGATGCGTTGAAGACTTATGCAATGTTGTCGCCTGGTAATAATTGCGTTGGTTGTGCCTCCAGCCCCGTCGCGCTCTGATACGAAGTGTTCTGTTACGCCAAGCGAAAAATAGCTGGTTCACAAGGATGAAGTCCGGGAAAAGGGACGATTTGGGAGTTTGGGAAAAATGGGTAGTCTCTACTAAGCAGGTATTGTACTTTGATGACAAGTGGTGAGTGCGTCAAGCACATATGTACAATGTTGAGAATGAGAATGAGGCATAAGTCGGGTCATCAGTGCTTGAGCCGAGCGACGCGTGCGTGGTTGAGTTGTGAGTGGTGGATTCGAGAAGCTTTGCTGAGAAGTTAGGGGGCTTGGAGAATATCCCGATGCTTTTTTAAGAAAGTCGAACGTCGTCAAGAAATATACTGAAAATTATCAAAACGTGGACATGGTTCGCAAAATTTCTGTCAAACTTTCTGGAAAGTGGTCAAAGTCGCAAGAAACTTTTGGAACGAAACTCCAGATGTCGAAGCAGTTGGCCAAAATGCCCTCGGTTGAACAGTGTAAAAACTATGAAGTTGTTACGTGGTGGGCCATGAACGAAAGGACAGAAATTCCCAATCGCGAGTCGTAGGGACTCGTGTGCGTCAGGGATGCAAAACGGGGGGCATCGTGGTGGTTGTGAGGTACGCCCGGGGATGGTTGAATACAGTGACATGGATGTTTTTGTACAACAAAGAAGCACGTACATGTCAGTTCATCTACATCATTTACTTTCCGCCACATCAGTGCCACGTCGACCCATCCGACATGGTGGACTGCCGAGGCGGGCGGAAGGAGAGGCCATGCAGCAGGTGGGGCGAGGCAACCGCGCCACTCTCTCTCCATGCGCGGGTGCAGCCCTCCGCCGTCTCGCCGCCGCTTGCCGCGGATGTTGTGTCGTAACCACCGCTGTTCACCCAAGTTCCCAACTTCCGCCGCATTCGCTCTGCTGTGCTGCAGGGAACCTTTGGAGGTGCCGGCTGACCCAGTTGGGCGTGGGCGTGGGGTTTTCGGTGTTGGCGTTGCTCAAGCTGCAGCTGCTGGCACAGCTGCGGACCAGGCAATCGTTGCAGAAAGCGGGGGATGGCGCAGGCAGTGCCGACCGTGGCGGCGGCACGGGAATGGCGAGTCAATCAGCAAGGCGCCTTGCCTCCAGCTTGTGATGCGCGGTCTTGGTCGTGGCGCCGGGTGAGCGAGCGAGAGAGAGTAAGAGAGGCAGGGAGGGATGGAGGGAGCGAG
>SZWC01004513.1:108760-132177 GCA_023375785.1 Penium margaritaceum | reverse complement strand
ATAGAAATAGATATAGATATAGATATAGATATAGATGTAGATATAGATATAGATATAGATATAGATATAGATATAGATATAGATATAGATATAGATATAGATATAGATATAGATATAGATATAGATATAGATATAGATATAGATATAGATAAAGATATTGATATATATAAATAAAGATATAGATAAAGATAAAGATATAGATATTGATATAGATATAGATATAGATATAGATATCGATATAAATACAAATATAGACATAGATATCGGTATAAATATAGATATTGATATAGATATATGTTTAGATTTAGATATAGAGATAAACATAGATGTAGATATAGATATAGATATAGATGAAGATATACATATATATAAAAATATATAGATATAGATATAGATATGGATATAGATATAGATATAGGTATAGATATAGATATAAATATAGATATAGGTATATATAAATCTAGATCTAGATATAGATAAAGATATAGATATACATATAGATATATATAGATATAGATATAGATATAGATATAGATATAGATATAGATATAGATATAGATATAGATATAGATATAGATATAGATATAGATATAGATATAGATATAGATATAGATATAGTTAATGATGTAGATATAAATAAAGATATAGATATAGATATAGATATAGATATAGATATAGATATAGATATAGATATAGATATAGATATAGATATAGATATAGATATAGATATTGATATATATAAATAAAGATATAGATAAAGATAAAGATATAGATATTGGTATAGATATAGATATAGATATAGATATAGATATAGATATAGATATAGATATAGATATAGATATAGATTAGGATATAAAAATAGATATAGATATAGATATAGATATAGATATAGATATAGATTCAGATACAGATATAGATATAGATATAGATATAGATATAGATATGGATATAGACATAGACATAGACATAGACATAGACATAGACATAGACATAGACATAGACATAGACATAGACATAGACATAGACATAGAAATAGACATAGACATAGACATAGACATAGATATAGATATAGATATAGATATAGATATGGATATAGATATAGACATAGACATAGACATAGAAATAGATATAGATATAGAGATAGATATAGATATAGATATAGATATAAATATAAATATAGATATAGATATAGATATAGATATAGATATAGATATAGATATAGATATAGATATAGATATAGATATAGATATAGATATAGATATATATATAGATATAGATATAGATATTGATAGAGATATAGATGTAGATACAAATATAGATACAGTTATACGTTAAGATACTGAAATAGATATAGACATAGTTATAGATATAGATATAAATATAGATATAGGTGTAGATATAGATATAGACATAGATATAGATATAGACATATACATGTATAGATTTACATACATAGATGTAGATATTGATGCACATATAGATATACATATAGATATAGAAGTATATATAGATATAGATATAGATATCAATATAGATAAAGACATAGATATAGATAGATATTCATATATATATATATACATATTGATTTAGATATGCATATAGATAGAGATATTGATAGGTATAGATATAGATAAATATATAGATAAAGATATAGAGTGAGATATAAATATATTAATAGAGTCATAGATATAAAGATAGATATTATTGGCATTATGTGCCTTTAGAATACCTTATAAGATGATTTTGACCAAAAACTGCTTTTCAAACATCTATGTCCCATGGTACCGTTATTCTTCATTTTGTAAGATGCCAAATGTTCAGAAAATGTTTCTATCCTATGTTTACCTATGTTTGTCTAACTTGTTCCCATACGCTCATATCATCGGTTTTTCCTACACTAATTTTTGCCACTTTTTTGGTCGAGTCTTGTTGAACTTCTTACGGTTTCCGTTTGTTTCATTTCGATATTGTCTTGTTTGTTCCCACTATTTCACTCGTTCTTGGTGGACTGGTTGTCTTTTGAAGGTTAGGACGTGTTTGGTTGTTCATAATTCCCCTGGAGAGTGCTCGAGATCTACGATGTGGACTTTTCAACCTCGGTCGTTATTTTACTTTCTAACGAGCACGAACGTTCAAGTTTCTCGTCCATGGGCTGTCCAGCATGTTTTACAATCACGACCGATATTACACTCATGCACTGCCACAGTTACAGTTCAAGGACTCCTAATGGCAATTAAAAAATATAGAAATGACACCTTTCACGCATCGCTATTTTCTGCTGAACAATACATCTCACCGAACCTGGAAACAATTTTCGACCTGTTTATTACACCGAGTTCCATGATGGCAGGGCCCCCTTTGCAATTTTGTGGAAGGCAGCATCTGTGAAGAAAAGTTTGGATATCAAACTTCATTGTCTTGTGTGGTTTGATTGAACTAATTCTCATGAAACATTTTCATTTTGATGCTTGTTTCGGACGAAACAAACCACTCCTGACTAGTACCACGTACGTATTCCTTGTAGCAGCAGGAAGGTCTTGATCGGCACCATAACAGACTCTCTTGAAGCGCGAGCGTTACTGAGGGGCGTCCGCGTTGATCAGCAACCAAAAGTGGGGCTCCGGTGCTGATGGATTACTCGTTGCGGGTCTTTGGGTTTGGTCAGAGGGTAAACCCGGGGCCCCTGGTCAATTTGACCTTCATAGTTTGATACTCCAATTATGTTCTTGGAATTAAAAAAGTTATCATTAGTAATGTGTTTGAGGGATTCTTTGATGATTTTTTACTATTAGCAAATATATATTTACATTTTCCCTAGAGTATGACAAAAATTTTCTTTAAGTTATATTTGTAGCGTATTCTGGACATACAAGTTCCTTCAAACTTCTTCAGTGTCGAAAAGAACAATCTACTAGTTTGAGGTCACAATGAAGACTTGCAAGCTTTCGGGGATTGAGTGATGAGAAAGTGCACAAAGATCAAAGCTACGTATTGTAAATACGTTTGATCAAGAGAGGTAACGTTATGAAGTTGCGAGTCGAATCATTTGATACAATAAGATAAAGAATCGATCAATAACAAAACAATTGATCCATAAAAAAATGTGCGATAGGAAAGTCTCAACCGACTAAGTTTAGAGCTTATGTGCAAAACCATTCAGCGCAAACGGCTCCCCTATTTGTCACTAATGACAAGATGAAAACTCAGTTGTAATAGGGTTTGAAATGGGCACGCAAAAATGTGAAAATCATGGCGGGAAAAAATGACAGATTTTCTGTTAGGCACACACAAAGATCAAATTTTATGAAGGGCAAAAAAAATTGTGAAGTTTTCTAAGGGGCAAACAAAATATCACATTTTTGGAGGGGCATACATACATGTAAAAAACAACCCTGCCACTTTCCAACAGTACTCACAGAAATGTCAGCTACTTCATGTTGCGCCACATCAACATACAACGTATCCGTTCATTTTTTTTCAATACTGGTCCGTTTTCTTACTTTCTCCCCGGTATAAGCAGAAATTTATAGCATTTTTGCACATAAACGTGATGACTGAATGGCACCTGGTTTCTTAGTTTTGAACTCAAACAGGACCTCAAATGAAGTGTGGATGTGACTCTTACGTACGTTCACGTGCGTGAAGGTCACACCCACTTCTCATTTTCCTCTTGAACCCCTTCACATAGTAAAGCCTCGATGTGGGGCCCGGTTAGGTTGTATGTCGCACTCAATGTTTGATCGACATGCGGGTACATGAACTGCTTATCGCAAAACCTCTAGATATTCCTTGACACACTCGATGTCCTAGCATCAATACCGGAGTGGTGTTGCATATGCTTCGCAAGCGACGAGTCCAAAGTTCGACCATCGGTAGATGGATTTGCATGCCTTGCTGTAAATCCCAATGGTCACATGGTACACATTCTTTCGCTCATGTACGTTCTCGTGCGAGAGAGTGACACCCTATGATACTCGGTTTGTGCGCATAGTGGGTGTGACTTTCATGCACGCGAACATACATGTGAGTAACACCCACCGTTTATTTGGGGTCCTGTTCAAATTCAAAACTCCAAAGTTAGGTGACGTTCAATCATTGCATTTATGTGGAAAATGTTGTAAATGTCCACTTTTACAATGAGGGAAAATAAGCAAAATGTCAAACACCAGAAAAGTATGATTCGATGGACAGTATGCTGATGTAGCGCAACTAGAAAGAAGTTGACATTTCTGTTTGCCCTGTTGTAGAGTGATAGCGTTGTTTTTTCACATTTCTCTATGCCCCTCAAAAACTGTGGCAGTTTTGCGTGCCCTTGAAAAATGTTATCATTTTTACGTGCCCCGCAAGGATTTTGACTTTGTTAGGTGCCCATTTCAAACCCTGTTACAGTTTTGTTTTCATCCTACCACTAGCATCGTTTCATCCGACGTGGAGTGATGTGCAAACATGCCTCCATAAGGTTACCATTTGTGAGAGAAAAACACAATCCTAACAAAGCTTTGGAAAGGGCAGGTAAAAATGTCAAAATCTTGACTAGGCACGCAAACATGTCATCATTGAGGTGGGGCACGCAAAAATGACAGCTTTTGTGAGGGGCATGCAAAAATGTCAAAATTTTTTAGGGCACACAAAGCTCACATTTTCGGCAAGGCACACAAAAATATCAAGTTTTTCGTGGTTGAGAAATCATCATACTATTTATTGGTTCATGTTTTTCTAGTATTGGACCTTTTCTACTTTTTCAGTGTAGAAGTAGACATTTACAGAATTTTCACACGAATGCAATGACTAAATGGCACCTTTGTTTGCAGTTTTCAACTCGAATAGGACCCCAAACAATGTGTGGGTGTGACTCTCACGTACGTTCAAGTGCGTGAAAGTTACACCCACTTCATTTTTTTTTACAATGTTATATAAAAAATTAAGCCCGTATCTCTTAGCCAACAGAACGCCAAGTCAATGGCGACTCGGATTTTGATCATCGTTGACTACTGGGAGGGCCTCGCAGAGGGTCGCCATGATAATCTCTGCATGGCCCTTTGGGAGTCACTTGGCCACTGCCCCCTACCATGGACATTTTGCGTCCAATCGAATAAGGGGAATAACCTTCTAAAGTTTGAATTCACAATTTCTCCTGAGGGCCGTTGGTGTTGGGAATCCTCACGCATCCTCACCATCAAATTCAAGGCAAGAATTTCATAAGAGGTGCAAAAAATGAATAAGCATCAACAGAATTCTTGTTTTGCTACCGATCCTAACATTTTGTTGTGACGTAGTGTTGTGGGGGTGGTCGGCGGGAAAACCTCCACAACAGCATACATCCCCTATACATGCTTCACATGCTTTTTGTTTTTGGTGTGCCAAACAAAAAAATTTCAAACCTTTCTTACCACTTCATTGGGGGTTCATACAGCATACCTAAAAAATGAGGTGCAAAACATCGTATGAATGATTGCACATGAAAAATCTCAACACTCAATTGCGCGCTTGCGAGCTCACCGTCGGAAGACTCCATGACAAGCCAATTGAGACAAGAGCCCGATGTTGCACGCACAGCGTGCATAGAGTTGTTTATGTGTGTGGCTTCCCCCATCTTAACTACCATTTAGGAGAGCAACAATACAGGGGAGCACAACGACATGATCCTAGATGCGGACCCCAGAGGCACCGGAGCGTCGGCAAGTGGTGGACCACCCCCTTAGAGGCGATCAACAATTGCCCCAGTGTCGTGGATACTATCTCGCAGTTTATCTTGAGCCCATCCTTCATGCGAAAGCAACTAGCACAGGAGCACCCATGACTGGTGGCACCACACATTAGTAACTGCCACAGAGCTCCCACGACGTCTTCAGTGCGTAACGAGGTGCTTTGTGGTTTTTCTAAAGACGCTAGTGTTTTCTCAGTGGATCGGCTCTAGAGCCCAATGGCTTGGTGTCGGACTCATGCGTGTGACCAGTCATAGCGTTTGGCTCAAGATTTTGCATCTGTAGGTTCGGACAGCGGAGCCTTCAAATTGTTTGCGTAGAGTATCGACCAAAACAGTGTTTTTGGGCCCATTTTAGGACAGACCTTTTACCGCGGCATGCGACAACTGTCACGCGCCGCGGTAGGTATTCATAATGTGAACCTTTCATTTTCCAAGCTTCTTTGCAATTCATATGCAAGAATGTGCTTCGTGACACCGTTTACGCATCCCTACCTTGGAGTTTTGTTCATGACTTGTGACTATCCTCACACACTAAGTGAGCGTTGACGCTTAGTTAAGTGGTAAGCATTTAAGAAGGTTCTAGGATGTTTCTCATGGTATTATAGCAAACAAACCCCAACGCGTTGTACTATGGAGCAAAGATGCAGCAACAACAAGAGAAGTGAGTGGCAGCAACAGCAGTAGCCACCCATAGCAGCAATTGCAAATCCTAGAGGGACCCACCACGACTACGTTGCAGCAGAGCGGTGGAGGTAGCAGAGACAACGCCAGAAATTGCAAGTGAAAATGGCTGTAAAATCAATGAGACACAAGAAGCACTTGTAACGATAGAATTTTTGGGCAGCAATAACTACAACAGTAGCAAAGGGTGGTAGCAGCAGCCATATCTTACTACTGGTATGTACACAAAAAAAAGGATAAGCAGCTTGTAAGAGAAGCAACAGCTTGTGGCATCAGCTACGAGCATCGGGAGCACATGGCAACAACAATAGCTTGTAGCAACCTGAGCTGCAACAAAAGTGTGGTAGGTGTAGCACCAACTATAGCAATAGTAGCTGGGAGCAGCGGCAATAGCATCCACAACAACGGCGGCAAACAACAGCTGCGGTGGCTAACAGCCATAATAGCAGCTTCAACAACGGTGGTTGATAGCAGCAGCAGCAATTGACAGCCATAGTAGCAGTTGCAGCAGCAAAGGCGAGAACACGCACCTGTAGAAATAGCGATGGCAGGCAAAAGTCGTAGCACGAGCAACTATGGCGATCTGCTACAACGATAGTTGCAGTAGGCAACAGCCGCAAGCAGTAGCAGCAGCGAGTGGTAGTACCTACAGGTGGATGCAAATAGTAGCAACAGGCAGCAGTGATTAGTAACAGCAACGGCAAGTAGTTGCACGAGCACTAGAAAGCATTTGCAACAACAGTGGCAGCAAGTGAAAGGTGCAACGCTACGAGTTGCAGTAGCGGTGGCGGCAGCAAGATGGTGGAGCATGCTAGCGCATTTGCACGCGCACACAAGAGCAATAAGAACAATAGTAGCTTCGCGCACAACAAAGGCAGCTGTAGTGGCTACAACTACCGCTACCGCTCACTTACGGTGTTAATTTGTCTCGCAGCTTCGTGGTACAAGTGAGCTTACCCACTGGGCGAGCTCGCCATGCAAGCTCGCTCGACGAGCCATCCAAGCGAGCTCCCTTTACAAGCTGTCTGGAGGTTAGGGTTCAGCCAGACCAAAAAAAGGGGAGGGGGGACACGGTTTCCTCAAGTTGGGGAATCGAGAAATACCTCAAGGAGGAGTATCCTACAAGCATTTAGCGTTCGGTGAACCAAAAAAAACAAAACGGTGTCGGAGGCCCCTCCTACTCCCTTTTACTATGGGGAGGGAGTTTTTCTTTTACATTTTATCTTTTAGTGTGGCTTGAGGCCACCATCGTCGGTTGACTATGGGAACTGCTCTAGCAGCAACCGTCGCAAATGTTATAGTAGTAGCAACAATAGCGAAGGTGGCTTGAGGCCAAAGCCCTCTGTTGACGATGGCACCCGGTGCAACATCAACGGCACCGAAGGCGGCTTGAGGTCACACACTGCAAATTTTGTAACATTGCCACCGGGTGCAGCATTGAACCAACAAACTGTGGCTGAGGTTGTTGTCATGACTTATGCCATCGCAACCTGTTTGAGAGATGTTGCTGCATTTGTATCCCACCACGTGGTGCTTTGTGCCACCTGGATCGAGTGTGTGAGACTATCACCTATGCTGAGCTCTCGGCATGAGCTGCTGAGTGTGGCCATGGGCATTGCCAGTGTCATGGTTTGTGCCTCAGCCTCATCCATGGCAGCCGCCATAGGCGTAGTGGATGATGTAGCCGTGGCACGCGTCCCACTTGTCTTCACGGTTTTTGTGTTGTTACTGTCCTGATAGGTAGCATGGCTGACGTCGGTACTGACAACGCCCTCCTGGTTGGCATCCCCCTCGAGTACAATCCTCCCCACCTCCTCCTTTGGTGGATACGTCAGCAAGTGATGCCACAGCGCTTATGCATGGAGATATGGCCGCCCTACACATGGAGGTTCGGAACCTCAAGCACATGGTCCAGTAGCTCCTTGAATGCGTGCCTTCTGAGCAATCTGCCACCCCAGCGCAAGAGTTACCTCCCATTTCATCTTCACCTTCCTCCTAATCTTGCATCCCTTCTTCTCACAATGTTAGTATACCCCATCTTTCATCTAAATCCGTCGCCCTCCACTCTGTCTTGGAGGCTATCGACATCATACCAATGGACGAACCCTTCGCCCCTGGCCGTACCGTTCGTTCTTCTACTCCTCGTGTGTAGTGACGAGTTGCTTGTCTTACACGTCATGCGCAAGCAACACCATCAGATGTAACTGTGGTAAGAGTCATAGGTGCCGTGTCCCCACAGCTCTAGCTGAGGTGTCAGCCTTGGAGAGGATAGTTTGTCCACTGACAACGTCGGTGGAGCTCAGCATTGGTGAGGCAATTGCTCTACAGTGCAGGATGGTTGAGGTGGATGACGGTACACAGGATGCTCACCTTGCAAAGAGTTTGATGGAGGGGGACTTTTGCCTTGATGGTAACTCTTTGTCAGAGGACGATTGGTCCGATGCTGAGCCAGAGGCGGGGACGGAGACGTTGATCATTGATACCTCAGCGAATGGCCGATGGATGAGCTGCGCCTGATGATGTCCACGCTACCGTGGTAGTTGGTGTGGAGATAGTTGCCATGGTGCGAGGAGCAGCAACTGGAGGAGCAGGTGATAAAGATGGTGATGCTCGGCCCAGAGCACACACCCAGGTTTTTGTCACAAATAGTGTCGGGCAGTAGGAAAGGGTGATGGATCGTCAGGACGAACCAGACTTCCTCTATCAGGATCAGTCGACCGTTGTGAAGTGGTCAAATGCGGGGTCAAAGGTAGATGTAGAGGCCAAGTGCATTGTCGTTCTTGTAGTAACCACGGCACGAGCATGAGATGGCCACTCGTTGACGGCAGGTATCCGCGTGTGCGGCCTGGGGGATGCAGAGCGAGCTTCAGACCTCCGGCTCATCGCTGCTCTAACGGATATCCCTGACAACGTGGCTGTTTCAACTGATGACACAACTACTCTAGTTTGAACTGAAATTCCTGTACTCGAGTAATTATTCTCCGTGGTTAACGAGCAGGAAGCATTTGTTGCTAAAGTCATGGCATATGTGCAGAGTCTGAGGGCAAAACTCAGGGAGGCTAGCAGCTGGTGTTATACCACGGATGTTCGAGCACGACAAGGTGTCGAGGAGTGTGTGGAGAATGTACACATGCGTCTCGAGGCACCTCAGTGGTCTGTACAGCATCTACGTCTGGGAAAGGTGGATCTTGAGTAGCAGGTGGAGGATGGGTTGAGGGACAGGGGTCGCGAGGAGCACCACAGTACTGACTGCACCTTCGATGACTGTGATGTTGCTGTGGATGCAACTGTACCTACACATGCCAACGCCGAGCTAGCAGCTGACGATCGAGCAATAGACATGTCATGGGTGGGAGGTGCCCTTGTAGCAGCCATTTCTACATCCCCAAAAGATATACGTGGTGACTCATTGTCTCGCACTTACACTCTACCAGCACCTCGTGGCATGGCGACACTTGATTCGATGACTGACTCATAGGACGTCTATTTGTGCGATGAGCAAGTGTAGCTCCATTCCTTCTTACGAGGTAAGACCGCAAGGCTATAGGAGGCTTTGGCTTGTGCCCATGCACACAGGATCAAGGTCCACCGTCAGGTTTGTTCTGGGACTAACCGCCTATATGCCGCAGATGCTAAAAGCCGGTCGGCTGCCGTGTTAGAGGTTGTCGAGCTCCACATGCACCTCAACGGTATGGAGGTGATATGCTGCTCAGCAGTTGGACGCCATACATTAGGTGATTGTTTTCAAAGAGGCCCTTAGCGCTGCACCAGTCACGACAGCAGATGATGACAACAACGACGACAACAGGAACGGTGGCACTCCGGAGTGAGGCTGTGTGCGAGCACATCCCTCCAGCATCATCATCACCCTTAGTGTTGCTGTGGAGGGGTATGTGGCCATGGAGGAGTAGTGCTTCATCTTCAAGGATTGTGTTTGAAGAAGATATTAGCTTTGTTCATATCATCTGCTTCTACAACCCAGGGGGAGTGTTAGTGTGTAAGCTTTGGCCTGACACTCTTTGGAGGACAGCAAGGTTACCTGCAGTGTGGCACGATGCTAGGGTAGAGGTTTTTCTAGTTGAGACCTGCGCACTTGGTGAGTTCTACGAGTGTGACGTGCAGACCCATAACCTACATGATTAATGCATGATCTTTGTATGGTATGGCCGAAGCCCGGATACCTGGAGACATTTTCCGGGGTCACGAGGAGACCTTGTTTCTATATCACTCTTGCATTAGTTTGACATGTAGGTGTGTGATTGACTTCTTGCATGGTTGAGACCCAAGAACTTGGTGGGATGCACCATTTTCACGAGGAAACTCTGTGCTATGGTATGCTTGATCGGTGCTCGTTATGATTGGTTGCCTTAGCCATCCTTCCTTGCTGACACTCAAACATTGTTACGGTCATAGTTATGTCAAACAGGGGGTGTGTGTGACTTCCACTCATCACGAGCGACGGCTAGGAGAGCAGTGGTGGTAGAGAGTGCGAGGAATAAATCCCAGATTCGGACCATGGAGGCACCGACACATTGCCTGGTGGTGGACCATCCACTAGGAGCTGACCGACAACTTCCCCAACGTCTTGGATGCTGTCTTGCACCTTCTGTAGTTTTTCCACACCCTATCCTTGATGCGGACGCAGTTGGCGTCGGAGCACCAACGAGTGGTAGCTCCAGCCATCAGCAATTGCCAAAGAGCTGCTACAATGTCCTGGGTGCTTGCCAGGGTGCTTTGAGGTTTTTTGCAGGCGCTAGAGTTTTCTCCATGGACTGGCTCTTGAGCCCAATTTGTATGTCTTGCATTGTCTGTCCACACATTGGTGCCGGACATATACGTGTGACTAGTTGTAGTGTCCAACTCAAAATTTCGCATCTCTAGCTTCAGATGGCGTAGCATTGTGATTTTTCTGCCTAGAGTTATGGCCAAAACAATGTTTTTTGGTCAGTTTTAGGACAGATCTTGCACCGCTACGTGCGACGTCCGTGATGCGCCATGGCAGGTATTTGTGATTTTGACATGTGATTTGTTAACTCTCTCTGAAATGATATTCACTTATGTTCTTCCTGATACTATGTACATGTCCGTACCTAGATCCTTGCACTTTTTTGCATGACATGTGACCGGCGTCACACAGTGATGGAGCGCTGAAGCTTAGTTGAGTGGCTAGCGACTAGGAAGGTTTTAGGAAGTTTCTCAAGGGTTACATAATAACCCCATATCTACCTTCATGTGTGCACCAAGTATCTTCTTACAAGTAACGTACACTTCTTAGTATATCAAAATTTGTTTGTATGTTTAGAGTATACATTTATGTATATCTATATCCATAACTACATCCATAGTCACATCGATCGACACAGCCATACCCAAATGGATATTCACATCCATATCCATACCCATATCGATATGCATATCCATATCCACATCCACATACATATCCATGTCCGTTTCCATAGATATATCCATATCCATGTCCATATGCATATGCATATATATATCCATATCCATATTGGTATTGCAACCAAGATAACATATCATTGGCGGCCTCCCATGCCGGGTCCCGGCATGGGAGGCTGCCAACCACTCTTGGTATTGTAACCAAGATAACATCACCCTCGAACGAGGGATCCACACTTTAGGTTCGTTTGGTTTGCAACCTCACGAAGTCCGCATGTTGGTCCTTAGTGTCTACCTTTGGTTGGACACTCTGTGAGGAGTCTCAAAGGCAAGAACTAGAAATGGATGCATGCAACGTACAGGCTTTTATACTTGCAGAGCTTTGCAAAAGCTTCTGCTTGTAGTGGCTCCAGTGGAGTCAACCTCAACCTACAGTCCTACTTGGCGCGTCCTTAGACCGCCAAGTGTCATCCTCAAGGCAGGCTCTAGTAAGCTTCCTAGAAGCTTCCTGTCCCAGTTTTGGCCACAAAAAGAATTGCGGCCGTCGCGGGGTTTGAACCCGCAACCTCTCGTTTGAGACTCTGGTGCCTAATCAACCAAGCCAAAAAGACATGGTTCCCATGATGAGCCACAGGGGACATACCCATTATGCACAGTGCATCTCAGAACAAACCAAGGGGACATACTCCATAGAGCAGTGCATGCCTTGTCTATATGTGTAGCTAGCCAGCTAGGCAGTCGACAAGGTGCATACTATTTCAACAAATCTCTCCCTTACAGCTCTCTCCATCTGTCGCTTACTGGGCTCCATAAATGCCTTGGGGCTCACCCTTCTTCTGCCGCACTCCTCATGCCAAATCCACGAATGCGTTCATAGTGCAAGTCGCTCTCCAGTGGCTTGGTCATGCAGTTAGCAAGCATCCGCTTTGTTCCGCAGTGCTGCAAGTCGACCACATTCCTCACGACCAGGTCACGTGAGTAGTGGTTACGAATGTCGATGTGCTTCATTCGCCGGGAGATGAACGTGTCTTTAGCCATTGAGATGGCGCTCATGTTGTCCATGTGTATGACCGTGGCATCCTTCTGTGGCACTGTCATTTCGCCAAGCAGGCTACGGAGCCATTGAGTCTCCTTGCACACCTCAGACCGAGCAACGTACTCGGTCTCACCCTTTGACACGGAAACACAATCCTGTTTCCTGCTGGCCCATGAGATGGCAGTGCCATTCAAGATGCACACGTATCCAGAGGTGGATTTCCTGTCGTCGAGATTTCCTCCCCGGTCAGCGTCGGTGTAGCACTTCAGACAAAGGGGGTCCATTCCTTCTTGGCCTCCAAGGACGAGGCCCATGTGACGTGTCTTCTGCAGGAAGCGTAAGATGCGCTTGACTGCCTGCCAATGTTGTGGCCCAGGGTTGGCCACAAATCTGCTCACTTGTCCCACAGCATAGCAGATGTCCGGACAAGTCCCTACCATGGCGTACATGATGCTACCCACGGCGGACTAGTAGGGGATGTAGTAGGGCATCTCCCTTTGTTCTGCTTCGTTGCTTGGCGACATGGAGGCCTTCAGCTTTGTGTCGGTTGTCATTGGGGTGCTGACAGGTTTGCAGTCTTCCATGTGGTAACGCTTTAGTACCTCACCAATGTATTTGGTTTGGTTGAGTTCGATGGTGCCTGCTACTTGGTTGCGGTGGATGGCAATCCCGAGGTAGTACTCGAGAGGACCCATGTCGTTCATCTTGAACCTTTTGTTGAGGTCAGACTTTAGCTCATCCAGCAGATCGACCGAAGATGAGCAGATGATCAGATCATCCAAGTACAGCGCAACTAGCATCAGCCCTTCCCCATCATCGCGCACGTACATGCTCGGGTCATTCTTGCAATGCGCGAAGGAGAGGCCGGTCATGAAACCGTCCATCTCTTTATACCACATCCTTGGGGCCTGTTTTGGCCCCTAGAGTGCTTTCACCAACTTGCACACCTTGCCCTTGGGATCTTCGACTCCTTCGGGTACCTCCATCAAAACTTCCTTGTCAAGCTTCCCATAAAGGAAAGCTGTCCTGACGTCCATCTCGTGTATCTCCAAGTTCTTTGCGGCTGCAATGCCAAGGAGAGAGCGGATGGAGGCAAAGGTCACAACGGGCGCGAACGCCTTATCATACTCTGAGCCCGGGCGTTGAGAGAATCCCTTAGCCACTACCCTTGCCTTGAACTTGTCGATGCTGCCGTCTTGCTTCTTCTTCACTCGGAGGACCTACTTGGATCCCACCACGTGGGCCTTGTCAGGTCTATCCACCAGCACCCACGTGCCATTCTCAGCAATGGACGCGAGCTCGCTATCCACTGCCTCCTTCCACTTGGCCGCATCTAGGCCATTCATTGCCTCCGCCACTGTGGATGGCTCTCCCTGAGCCATGCACGACCACCTAAGGCCGTTCCAATCATCCTCATACCACAAAGGTGCTCTCTTTGGTTGCAAACTGCGCCGGGATAGTGGTGCCACTTCTTGCTTTAGTGTTGGTGCTTCCACAGGTGATGGTTTGTCGTCGTCGTCGTCGTCATCAGAAGAGTCGTCAGACTCCATGTCAGACTCGGAAGCCCCGGACGCCTCGGTATCCACATCCATGTGAGATGCTACGTCATCCTCCACATGTGCTCTCCCATTTCCACCACCTGCTGGCAAAGCGAGCCAGTTGTTGGGTGCTTGGTCTCCAGACTCAAGCAATATCATCCACTCTCCCGCTTTGGGAGCAAGGGTCGGGTCCAACAGCTCTCCCTTTCCAAGGGTGCGTTCGTCGAACACAACATCGCGGCTCCTCACGAGCTTGAATGCTGCATGGTCCCAAAACCGATAGGCTTTGTGTGATGTGTCGTACCCAACCATGACGCACTTCCTGGAACGTGCATCAAGCTTGCCTACACCTTCTCGCGACTGGATCTTCACCTATGCAACTGACCCAAACACTTTCAGATGAGATGCGTTGGGTTTCTTTCCCAACCATGCTTCTTGTGGGGTCTTCAGCTACTTGTCTTGCTCCTTTCCACGCTTTCGCAAGGCGGTTTCTGGTGTGAGATTCAAGAGGTAGCATGCCGTTGTTGCTGCTTCTGCCCAAAAGCGAGGTGAGAGCTTGGCGTCAAAGAGCATGATTCGCACCATGCCGAGTAGGGTCTGGTTCATCCTCTCGGCAACGCCGTTGCATTGGGGGTTGTAAGGGGTGGTTTGCTTGTGGCGGATGCCATGATGCTTGAGCCAAGGCTTGCATGGCTGCAAAGGAGGGCATGTACACCACCTTTTGAAGGTTTACCACCTTCTCCGTACCATTCACGTTGAACGTGATCACCTTGTCCCCTTCACCCATGGCTTGGACGACGCCGCCGTTTGCACACTTGATGCGCATGACAGATTCGGCCATGGAGACAAACTCACCCTTCTCTTTTGATGAGTGGTGGTTGGTGCCCAAGTCAAGGGCGAATGCCCCAGGCCTAAGGATCGCTGCGCCCTTCATGGGAAGCCCCCTAGGCATCATGTTGGTGAGCTCCTTCTTCTCCTTTCCACATTTGCTCCCGCCTTCTTTCTTGGGACTACGGCAGTCCCAAGCCCAGTGCCCAGCCTTGCTACAGTTGTGACAGTTTCCGGGCTTCTTGGAACTCTTCCCGCCACCGTTGCCTTTCCCTCCACCGCCACTGGTTCCGCTGTTGCCTTGACTGGAGCAAGAGCTTGCACTTTGTCCACCAAAGCGAGAGGCATAGGCTGAGATGTTTGCCTCACGGCCACTGTGTCTCATGGACTTGTTGCAGATGTGTTCAGCGACAGCCTCGTACGTCAGATGTGCCTCCTTCCAACCGCCAGATACGGTCATCAAGGACTCCCAACTTTCCAATAGCGCCAATAGAAGGATCATGGCATGCATGTTGGAGTCGAGATTCCATTCCATTTGCTGGACCTCTTGTAGCACGTTGTCGAACAACTGCAAAAATGCGGGTATCGATTCTCCTTCGCTCACCCTCATCGACATCAACTGTTGGAAGATGAAGAGTCAGTTTGCTAGGGTATTTGATTGATGCACGCGTGCGAGTTTTGCGTAGGCCTCGGCAGCCAACGTGCATCCTGTGATGTGGGAGTGTGGAGTCTCGTTGATGGACGTCACAAGAATGTTCTTCATCGTCCATGCTACAAGGTCAGCCGCATGTGTCGTCACGGTCGCGTCAGCTGGTGCTGTCTTGGTCCCTTTTAGGATGTCGAGGTAGCCACGCACGTTCATGACAATCTGAAAACACCATTTCCACAAGGGAAAACCTGTCCCCGTGAAGTTGGACATACCCGCCTCAAGGCGGGCTGGAGTCGGATCCGCCATTTCTTGCGGTTGCTCATATTCTCTGCTTCGCTGCTACTCTGCTTTGTTGAGGCCGATGAGGCTGATAAGGCTGCCAACTGTGACCGTTGTCAAAGGTGCAATTGGTTTTGTTGCATACCCCTCCCGCCGATGATCGCCTAAGGCGATGGTGCCGTCGTGAGAGAACGGACTCGGGGTCGTACCACCTTCTTAAAAGGGGTAGAGCTTAATCCCGTTGGGGGCTTGAGGGTCATGTCCATAATGGACAGAGCTGCTCCTCGTCCCCTAGTCCACCACGTGCACGCACCCTACCTGAAGAAGCCGATGGAGCTGATGGAGTAGATGGAGCCGTCCGATGGTCGTGTCCGTGTTGTACCTGTGCGCCCTGCAAGACCACGCGCTAGTTGGTCTTGGAAGCGTGCCTTATAACTAGAAGTGTGGGCCCATAACCCTTTGTCAATGCGCCGGATAGCAACGGTCTAGAAAACGGGTCACGACATGGGAGGCCGACAACCGCTCTTGGTATCGCAACCAAGAGAACATATCACCCTCGAACAAGGGATCCACACTTTAGGTTCGTTTGGTTTGCAACCTCACGAAGTCCGCATATTGGTCTTTAGTGTCTACCTTTGGTTGGACACTCTGTGAGGAGTCTCAAAGGCAAGAACTGTAAATGGATGCATGCAAGGTACAGGCTTTTATACTTGTAGAGCTTTGCAAAAGCTTCTGTTTATAGTGGCTCCACTGGAGCCAACCTCAACCTACAGTCCTACTTGGCGCGTCCTTAGACCGCCAAGTGTCATCCTCAAGGAAGGCTCTGGTAAGCTTCCTAGAAGCCTCCTGTCCCAGTTTTGGCCACAAAAAAATTTGCGACTGTCGCGGGGTTTGAACCCGCGACCTCTCGTTTGAGACTCCGGTGCCTAATCAACCAAGCCAAAAAAGGTATGGTTCTGATGATGAGCCACAGGTGACATACCCATTATGGGCAGTGCATCTCAGAACAGACCAAGGGGACATACTCCATAGAGCAGTGCATGCCTTGTCTATATGTGTAGCTAGCCAAGGAGGCAGTGGACAAGGTGCATACTATTTTAACAAGGCTCCCAACTGCTGCTTGGTACGATAGTACTTCTATGCAGCTGGTCTCTTGCATGTTGTGGGAACTCTGCATCATGCTCAGCTTCGCTCCCACTTCCAGTGGTGTCGCTCCTTTGCGCGCTCCTGCCATGTTGAATCACTTGATGATGTTGCTCACGTACGTGCTCTGCGACAGTTTCAAAGTCTGCCGCTGCCGGTCGCGCTTGACCTGAAGGCCAAGGTAGTAATTGAGCTCTACCATGTCTTTCATGTAGAAGCTGGCAGCAAGGGACTGTTTCACATCGTCCAAAAGAGATTTGGATTCATTTGTAATGAGCAGATGATCAAAATAGAGCAAGATGATGACTTGGCTTGCCTCTTGCGTGCACCCATAGAATACATGTCCAGCTTCACTGTGCACAAAGCCAAGGCCAGCCTTCTGATCATCCATCTTCTAGTACCATGCTCACGTTGCTTGCTTCAAGCCGTAGAGGGCCTTCACAAGCTTGCACACCAAATCCTCCTTTCCCTCCACCACATACCCCTTCGGCTTCTCCATGTACACACCCACTTCGAGGTCATCATTCAGAAAAGCACACGTCACATCCATTTGGTGCACTTCCCAGTCCATAGCAGCTGCAAGAGCGAGGATCACTCCGATGGATGGGAACTTTGCGACAGGTGCAAATGTCTCACTATAGTTCACACCCTCATTCTGTGCATACCCCCTAGCAACCAACTGTGCTTTGTACCTGAGCACCTTACCATCCGCACCACGCTTAAGCCTGAAGGTCCACCGACACCCGATCACGCGGCTGCCACGTGGAGCTTCCTCAAGGGTCCAGGTGTCCTTCTTCATGAGCGCACCATACTTCTCATCAGCTGCAGCATGCCAATCTGCTGTCTCGGCACTACGCATGGCTTTAACAAATGTGGCTGGGTCATCGGTGACTATGAGGAAGAGAAGCTCGAGGTCAGACGACTCTGTTGGTGGTGGAACGGTGCACAAGTTCACCAGCTCCTTCAGTGGCCTCTGTTTGTTTGCGAGGCGCTCGAATCACCTCAGCGGCTCCCCACTGTCCTTAGCACCTTCGTTGATAGGTGCGAATCATCGTGGCAATTGTTGCATGTTGCTTTGTTGCTCCTCCTCATCAGATTCGGCTACTGGCACCTTCTGCTTCTGAGCTCCCTCCACATCTTTGTTGATGTCGTTGTCACGGCCATCTTCCACACCGCCCTCTTTTGGATTTATCTCTTCTCCCACTTTGGGTACAAGTGCGCGAGCAAGAAGAACTTCAGACATAGGGCTCCGCATTCAGCCCTTCACGTCCTCTTGAAAGAGGACGTCAGGGCTCCGGATGATTTTGCGAGCAGCGAGGTTGTAGAGGTGGTATACCATGGTGTCGTAGTCAAGGAAGGCGGCCTCCACTGACTTTATGTCCAGCTTGTTACGGCTGCCAGTAGGCACATGCACAAATGTGCCACACCCGAAGACTTTCAGGGATGTCACTGTTGGCTTGCGTCCCGTCCACGCCTCCTTTGGTGTCATCAGTGGCACAACGCACGTGGGACTCCTGTTTTTCAGGTACACGGCACTCTTGACCACTTCCGTCCAGAAGGTTGGTGGAAGCTTCGCGTCTTGGAGCATGCTGCAAACACGCTCCATGAGTGTTTGGTTTGTACGTTCAGCCATGCTGTTCAGCAGCGGTGTTCCAGGTGGGGTGACCTTGTGCTTAATCTTGCAATGCTTGAGGAAAGTGCGGAAGTCGTTGGAGAGGTACTCTCCTCCACCATCGGTGTGAAGAACCTTCAACCGCCTACCACTCTCATTTTGTGCAGCAGAAATGCACACCTTGAAAGCATCGAAGAACTCATCCTTTCCAGCCAAGAACAACACCCACGTCTCCCTCGACTTGTCATCAATGAACGTGACAAATTACAACTTGCCGGACGAGGAATGTGATGGCATGGGACCACACAGATCAGAACGAACGAGTGAGAGAAGCTCAGCCGCCCCCTTCCCTGCCCCCGTGAAAGGAGCGCGGGCTTGCTTTCTTTCACAACAGCTCTCACAAGCCAGTACACCAGGGT
Source organism: Penium margaritaceum (assembly GCA_023375785.1). Taxonomy (NCBI): domain Eukaryota; kingdom Viridiplantae; phylum Streptophyta; class Zygnematophyceae; order Desmidiales; family Peniaceae; genus Penium; species Penium margaritaceum. The sequence goes on along the minus strand of SZWC01004513.1, from coordinate 112,885 downwards.
GCTTCACCCCCTTGAGCTCCATGCCGCAGACCATCTCCTGCATGGAGATGATGGCGCCAAAGCCGTGGTGACCGAGCCGGTGGTGCCACAAGCTGTTTTTGTGTTTTCCCTCTCTCACCACCAATGCTGAGTTAGTTTCCTTCTTTGACGCCAAGTAGAGGCGGTAAAGACTATCCTTCGTGTCTGCTTTTGCAAGCACATGCCCCGCACTTACGGAGATGGTGCAGCCACCACTCTGAAAGCGAACCTGCATGCCTTCGAAGATGACAGATGAGATAGAGAGGAGGTTAGCTGCCAGCCCCGGAACATGGAGCACCCCCTTCACACGATGTTCCATGTGCTTGCCCTCAATGAAAGCACAAAACACAATCTCACCCTCCCGAGCCGCCATTTGCACATGGTTGTCCCGCATGTACACCCGACGAGGCTCAATGACGGTGTAGACAACGAACCACTCCTGGCGACATGTCATGTGCCGGGTGGCTCATAAGTCAATGATGGAGACAGGACGGTGTTGTCTGAGACGTGCAAGACCCGGATGGTTGTCACGAATCCACTCTCCCAATCTGCGACGTTCGGGGAAGCGTCGGACTGTTTTCCCGCTCCCACTCCAGCCACAAGGTCCGCCTTCTTCCTTCGGCAGTCACATGCCCAATGGCCCGGCTTCTTACACTAGTGGCACTTCCCCTTCTTCTTCCCTCCTCCGTTGTCGCCCCTGGTTGGTGCAGTACCACCCCCATGACCAGAGTTGGTGATGAGAGTGACGCCCAGCCAGCTTCCGCCCTCTTGTCCCTTACGTTGCTCCTCCTCAAAAGGCAGGCTCTCCTCTACATCATTGATGGAGATCTTATCGCCACAGTGGTCCAGGGCAGCAATGAGAGGAGTGTAGCTATTAGGAAGACCAGAAAGGATGGTTAGCATGAGCACACACTCCTTGACAGGATCCTGAATCGCAGCAAGCTGGTCAGAGAGAGACTTCACCATGTTGATGTTGCCAATCATGGATCCAGACTCATCCATCTTCACAGTGTGAAAGCGACAACACAGCTGCATATACATGACGATTGACTTGGAAGCATAAGTGGACTCAAGGTTTTTACAAACCTCCTTTTGGCGTGAGGATGCCACCGACAAGGAGTTGCTGGCGTTTGACGAGGTAGAGGTAGATGGTGACGAGGGCGCGGTCACGCTTCTTGCGGTAGGTACGGGCCTTGATTGGGAAGAGGAAGCTTTCTGCTGGTTCCTTCTCCTTCTCATCCACCTGGCTCCAGAGACACTTCTCCATCAGCACCATCTTCATATAGTTGCTCAAGTTGAAGAAGTTCTTGCCTTTGAACTTGGCGATGTTGACGCCGGCCACCACAAAAGCGGATGTCGCCATGGTACTGGACCGTTCAGTCCACAAATGGCTCTCTCACACAACAGGGTGCGAGGAATGCCTGAAGGATGAGACAAAGCCTTGTTCTAGCTCTGATACCACTGATGGAAACTGGGAAAGCCCTCAGGGAGGTGATCAGGCTCACCAAGAGCCGCCTAGGTAGAACCAACTGTTTGTGAGAGGGAGTTGCAGGTTGCACAGACAGAAAATACGGAAAACAATGTAGGTTTGCAAAGAACGCAAATGTCTAAATAGAATCTTGAGTGAGAAAGTACACAACAAAAGCTTTCCAACAAGCCTAAGTATGACTCATTTGGCACGTGGAGCTGGAAGAACCACTCTGTCAAAGTTCATCTCCTAGCACACTCCTAGCCTAGGGGGATGAGCGGCAGTCACACTCTCCCATAAGAGAATTACCATCCCTGCCATGTGCACAACCAATAATCTTGGTGGGGACCTTCCTTAAAGCTCCATGAAGGTGCTCCTGCTGCCTTTCTACCTTGAAGGCCACCCCAAACCTCCCTGGCCAACCATTTTGGCCGTCATTGGTGCTAGTAGTGTAGGAGCCGTCACTTGAACCGGACCCATTGCCACCAAACCTTTAAAATCCATATCTCCCTCAAACGGACTCCGAATTGAGTTCAATAAAGTGCCACAGAACCAAAAAAACATCCTCCATTCTCTTTTGTGACCTGATGATGTTTGTCGAGGAACCCACTTTGGTCACTTTTTTGGGCACCCCATATCTAGCATAACAATATCCATATCCAATTCCATTTCCAGTTCCATTAACATATCCATATCCATATTCATTTCCATAATGAGAACCATTGCCATACCCACATCCATATTCATATCCATATTCCTATCCATATCCATATTGATATATGTACCCATGTCCATATCCATATCCATATCCATATCCATATCCATATCCATATCCATATCCATATTCATATGCATATCCATATCCATATCCATATCCATATCCATATCCATATCCATATCCATATCCATATCCATATTCATATGCATATCCATATCCATATCCATATCCATATCCATATCCATATCCATATCCATATCCATATCCATATCCATATCCATATCCATATCCATAGCCATATCCATATCCATATCCTTATCCATATCCGTATCCGTATCTATATCCATCTCCACATCCATGTCCATGTCCATGTTCATGTCCACATCCATATCCATATCCATATGCATGTCCATGTCCATGTTGTTGTCCATGTCCATATCCATATCCATATCCATAGCCTTATCCATATCCATATCCTTATCCATATCCGTATCCGTATCTATATCCATCTCCACATCCATGTCCATGTCCATGTTCATGTCCACATCCATATCCATATCCATATGCATGTCCATGTCCATGTTGTTGTCCATGTCCATGTCCATGTCCATATCCATGTCCATTTCCATGTCCATGTCCATGTCCATGTCCATGTCCATCTCCATATCCATAACCATATCCGTATCCCATATCCATATCCACATCCATGTCCATATCCATATCCATACCCATATCCATATCCATATCCATATCCATATCCATATCCATATCCATATCCATATCCATATCCATATCCATATCTTCATCCATATCCATACCCATACCCATATCAATATGCATATCCATATCCATATCCATTTTTACATCCATATCCATGTCGAGATCCATGTTAGTAAATGTATCTCAACATGTTTTGCAAATATGTGAACACATAGCTCTACATTTCCTTATGTACATTATTTTTTTGTATTCATGTGCATTTTAAGGTTTTAAAATGAATATGAAACTTATCTAAAGGAAGAGAAACATTGCTTTTACCATTTATGATTTTAGTTGTTAAACCAATTTTCATATGTGAGTGTGCTTTAACGGGTATCTACATTCTGTTGATTTGTTACTATGTGTAACGACAGTGGAGAAGAAAAACGTGAAACAATGTTGGTCGGGTCAACTCATGAAACTTGGCCATCTCTGGTTTGCGTGAATTAGAATTCCACTTATCTTCCACTTGCATCTAGCCGTGCTCCTGCATCGTGAACCGCCGTCGCCACAATGGCAGTCGCAACCACTGCCGTCGAGAGCGCCACACGCTGCACCGTTGAATGCTAGAAGCAACATCACCAGCATGGATAGAAGCAAGAGTAGCAACAGAATGGAACAATAGTGGCAGTGGTAGATACAGCAACAGGGGCAGCAAGATTGTCAAAAACATCAATAGCAGCAGTGGTGGTAGCAGAAGTAGAGGCAACAGCAGCCGCGGCAGCCAAGTGGTGTGGGCGTGGATATGTGCGTGGGCGTCCTTCTGGGAATGGTCGTGGACGTGGGTGTGGACGTGGGTCTGGGTGTGGGGATGGGCATGGGCATGGGCATGGGCGTGGATGTCGGTGTGTACGTGGGGGTGGATGTGCGCGTGGGCGTGGATGTGGGCGTGGGCGTGGACGTAGATGTGGATGTGGGCGTGGGCGTGGGCGTGGGCTTGAGAGAGAGAGCCTGGGAGAGGGAGGGTGGGAGGGACAAAGGGAGGGACAGAGGGACCGATGGAGGAAGGGAGGAAGGAAGGGATCGAGGGAGGGAAGGGAGGGACAGATGGAGGGAGGGAGGTAGAGAGGGATGGAGTGACCGAGGGATGGCGGAACAGGAGGACAGGGGAACGGAGGGAGGTAGGGAGGGACAGAGGGAAGGAGGGAGGGAGGGACAGAGG